>JAKCPB010001334.1:0-155793 GCA_021442155.1 Cymbidium sinense
GTTCAGTTACATTATTGCTACTAATTAAAATTAAAATGGTGAGCCTAAATACAAAAACTAAAACTTAAAATAAAAAAAAAATAAAATAAATTAAAGAAACCTAAACTAAATAAAATAAAAAATAAAATAAAATAAAATAAACTAAAAATAAACCTAAAAAATAAAATAATAAAATAAAAAAAACTAAAATAAATTAAATAAATAAAAATAAAAAACAAACAAACCTAAAATAAAAAACCACAAATAAAATAAAATAAGCTAAAGTAAAAAATAAAATAAACCTAGAGATAAAAAAATAAAATAAATAAAATAAAAACATAAAAAATAAACCTAAAATAAATAAAAAATAAAACCAAATGCTAAACTAAAATAAACTAAATCTAAAATAAAATAAAATAAAAAATAAAATAAACATAAACCTAAACTAAAATAAACTAAATTAATGTAAATAAAATAAACTAAAATAAAATAAACCTAAACCAAAATTAAATAAATAAATTAAACTAAAATGACCTAAACCTATAAAAAAACCAAAATAAACCTAAAATAAAAATAAAACATAAATATATAAACCCTAAAACCACACCAAAAATGTAAATAGATCTAAACCCTAAACATAATCCCTAACCCTGACCACTATCCATCTAAACCCTAAACTTAAACCCTAACACTAAACTAACTCTATACCACAAACCTAAAACTTAAACTAAAGCCTAAAGCTCTCAAACTCTTTACCCTAAACTGGGCCAAAAGGCCACTTAAACTAAAGCCTAAATAGATAAACATGAACCTAAACCTGATATAAACACCAACCTGAGCTAATGATAAACCTAAACTAAATAAAATAAAATAAATAAAAAACCAAATAAAACCTAAAATATAAACAAATAATAAAATAAATAACTAAAATAAAAATAAATAAAACTAAACTAAACTAAAAAAAAAAATAAACTGAATAAAAACCTAAAATAAAATAAAACTAAACATAAAATAAAATAAAAAAAAATAAAATAAAATAAAATAAATAAAATAAACATAAAAAATAAATCTTGAAAAACCTAAAAATAAATAAAATAAAACTGACCATAAACTAAAAAAAACTAAAATAAAATAAACATAAAATACCTAAATAAAATAAAATAAACTAAATAAAATAAATAAAACCTAAACCTAAAAATAAAATAAACTTAAACTAAACTAAAATAAAAAATAAACTAAAATAAACTTACACTAAACTAAAAATAAAACCTAAAATAAACCTAAAATAAAACCTAAAACCTAAACCCTAAACCAAAATAAAAAAATAAACCTAAATAAAAAATAAAACCTAAAAAATAAAATAAGTAAAAAATAATAAAAAATAAAATGAAAAATAAATAAAATTATAAATAGAAACCTAAAAATAAAATAAAATAAAATAAAAAATAAAACTAAAATAAAATAAATAAAGCCTAAATAAACTAAAAAAATAAAACCTAAAATAAAAAGAAACTAAACCTAAAAAATAAAAATAAAATAAAAAAAAAAAACCTAAACTAAAAATAAATAAAAATAAAACTAAAATAAAAACTAAAAAAAAAATCTAAACCTCAAATAAAAAATAAAATAAAATAAATCTAAACTAAAATAGTAAAGTAAAATAAATATAACCTAAACCTTAACCTAAAGAAACTAAAATAAAAAAACTAAACTAAAAAATATAATAAATAACTAAAAATAAACTTAAACCTAAACTAAAAGAATACCAAAAATAAACCTGATAAAACCTAAAACCTAACCTAAAATAAAAAAATAAAACCTAAACCAAAAATAAACCTAAAAATTAAAATAAAACCTAAACCAAAACTAAAATGAAATAAAACCAACCTAAAAAAAAACCCAATTAAAAAATAAACCAATTCCAAAACCTAAACCTAAACCTAAAAAATAAACTAGAACTAAAAAATTAAACTAAAATAAATAAACCTATAAAATATAAATTGAACTAAATAAAAATAAAAAATAAACCTAAAAAAAATAAACCAAAATAAATAAAAAAGAAACTAAGTAAAGCAAATAAACCTAAATCTACTAGTTTACTTAATTTTAAAAAAGAAAGTAAACCCTAAGTCCTAAACCCTAAACCCTAAACCCTAAACCTTAAACCTACAACCTTAAATCCTAAACTTATAACCCTAAACCGTAAACCCTAAAAAACCGTAAACCCTAACCATAAACCTTAAACCCTAAAAGCAAAAACCCTAAAACCCTAAACCCTAAACCCTAAACCCTAAACACCAATCCGTAAACTTAAACCTAAAGTAACCAAATAAATTAAAAAATAAACCAAAACCCTAAAACTCAATAACCCTAAACCCTAAGAATGGGCATAACCTTGATGAACATCATTCAACCAGGTTAGGTCCCAGATCTAGTGGTGCAGGCAAAGAAGGGCGGTGGTTATCGTGAGTGGTGTTGGGCGATCCGAGGTGTTGGTGGATATAGAGGTGGGGGTCAGAGCAGTGGTGGTTATGGAGGCTGGAGGAACAATGGAGGTTACAGTCGTGGTGGTGGCAGAGGGAGATATCGAGAATATGAAGGTGGATCCCGCTACTCGAGAGGCCAGAGTGGTTTTGATGGGAACTAGAGAAACTAAGGAATGGCAGATCCGATCTGCTACTTATAGAACTGTGTCTTTATAGTAAAGATGGTTCTAGTTATCTAGGGCTTTTGATTTGCTCTATGTGTGCTCATTTTTTATCTCTGTCATCGCTTATGTCTTAAAATACTTGGTATGTTACATGGTTAATGAAATCAAAAAGAAGAAATATTGAATCTGAATTTGTTCACTATTTAAAAAAACCAAAAATCCTAAACTAATCCTAAACCCTAAATCCTGAAAAGCTAAAAACCTAAACCTAAACTAAATAAAACATAAAAATAAAAAAAATAAAAAACCTAAACCAAAATAAAATAAAAATATAAAATAAAATAAAAATATAAACTAAAACCTAAACTTAAACCTAGAAAGAAAATAAAATAAAAAATAAAAACTAAACTAAAATAAAATAAATAAAAAAACTAAACTAAAATAAAAAACCTAAAAAATAAACTAATCCTAAAATAAAAAAATAAAACAAACCTAAAATACAATAAAATAAACTAAATAAAAAATAAAACCTAAAAGAGACCAAAATAAAACATAAAATAACTAAAAAAATAAAACTTAAATCTAAAGTAAAAAAACTTAAAATAAAAAATGAACCTAAACTAAAACTAAAATAAACTAAATTAAAATAAATAAAACCTAAACCTAAACAATAAATTAAACCTAAAGCTAAACCTAAACTAAATAAACTAAAATAAACTAAAATAAACCTTAACCTAAATTAAAATAAAACCTAAAAATAAACCTAAAATAAAAAAAACATTAAAGTAAAATAAAACTTAAACTTAAAATAAAAACTTAACTTAAAAGATAAAATAAATAAAGAACTAAAGTAAAAAAATAAACATAAACTAAAATAAAATAAAAATAAACTAAACCTAAAAAATAAACTAAAGTAAAAGACATAAACTAAAATAAAACCTAAAATAAATTAACTAAATATAAAATAAAATAAACCAAAATAAAATAAAAATAAAATAAACTATAATAAATAAAATAAACTAAATAAACCTACCACCACTTTGCATTTTATAATAAAACATAACTAAACTGTTCCCACCCTACCTACACAGGCCACTGAGCCATAAAACCCTAAACCCCAGGCCAGATCATAAACCCTAGTATGGGCCTAAACTGACCTGGACCCTGGGCTGTGAGCCCCTGGGCCTGACTCCTAGGCCTAGACCCAGGCCCTGGGCCACAGGCCTTAGGCCAGAGCCCTAAAACTTATAATATGTATCTAAACTGGGCCTACCAACCCTACATAGTATTAACCCTTTTAAATTACCTGGGCCTAAATAAATAAACCTAAACCCTACTATAACCTAAATAACTACTAAAATCTAAATATCTTGACCTACTAGGCCCTAGACCAAAAATAAATTACCAAAAAGATAAACCCTAAATTAACCTGGGCTAGGCACTAAACTAGGCAAAATAAATAAACCTAAACTAAATAAATTAAACCAAAACCAGAAATAAACCTATCACTAAAATATGAAAATAAATAAACTAAATAAACCTAAACTATAACCCTAAACCACAAAATAAACTGGACCAATAAACTAAACTTCCCTCAAAAATCAACTAAACCTGTGCTGACTCTAAAACCCCACCAAACCATACCATAAACCTAAACTCTAATAAACTAAAATAAACCCTAAACCTATGAGCCACAAACTGAAGCCATAAACTAAGCGAATAAACTAAGCCTAAACTAAAATAAACCACAAAAGCTAAATAAACTAAATAAACTAAACTAAACTAAACTAAACTAAATAAAAAAAAAATAAAATAAAAAAGAAGCCCTAAATAAATGAAAATAAACTAAAATAAAACTCCAAACCAAATAACCTTAAACCTAACCACCCCTCCTCTCAGCTCTCATTCTTTGGTGATTTTGAATCGTCTTGGTGGCTCCCCACTTAATTTTGTGGCTTTGGCTTTGATCTCAACTAATTTCAAAGGCTTGAATGGCATCTGGTCATTTGCGTGATGTTTTTTCATTGACCATGGCTATGGTGAGTTCTAAAGCTTGGGTTCCACATCAAAATTTGGATGTTTATGGGAATCATTTTGGGGATTAGCATTCTAATGCATCTTCTACTAAATCTTTTAAGGAAGCACTCTATGGTAAGATTTCTCCATCTATTGATTTAGTTAATCTCATTTTGATGTCTTTTAGAGGTTTTTTGACCGTAATGTGCTCTGATGTGGATGTTGAAAAGTTGGCAAAATCCTTTGAATTTTCTCTTGTCGATAAATTTTCTTTGCATCATCCAAATTTGGATAATATCCACTCTTTTTTCCATAATCTCAAGCTTACGGGTGCCTTCTCGATTAGTTTTATTAACACTTAGCATATCCTGATTCAACTTTCTAATGATCTAGATTATTCACATGTTTTTACATCATTCTTATTTCATCTTTAATTATCAAATCCATTTGCTGAAGTGGTCACCCTTTTGACATTAAGGAGGGCTCTCCTATTATCCCTGTGTGGTTATCTCTTCCTAATATGCGCATTCATTTTGTTACCCATCATGTGCTTTATGCTGTCGAGGCTTTATTTGGTTGTCTTTTGCAACTTGACCAAGCGACGAGTGATCTCTCCCCTATGGCTGGATCTCATGGAATTAGACATAACTAAAAAAATACCTAAGGAAGTTTGGATTGCTCTAAAATATGGGTATTTGCAAAGGTTGAATTGGAGAACCTTCAATTTTTTGTTCCCCAAAATACACGTCATGACAATTCATATTGTTTTATTCTCCATCCCCACTTAAAAAATGAATTCCTCGATGAAAATGTTGTCTCTACCCATATGATTCCAACTTATGTTGTCAATCTTGGATCTTAAGGATGGTATGAAGGCTATTATTGAGGTTGATTCCTTGGATATCGAGGTTAATCTATTGAACATGTTTGGCTTCTAAAGTTGGTAGGGATTTGATATTCAAATGGGAAGGATGATTTACCTCTTATTCCTTCTTTGAATTTGAATATTTAATGTGGAGAATAATAAATTCTCTAAGTTATTAGAAGATGATTCTATTTTTTTTTTATTTATTGCATTTATGGCTTTGATCGATGAAAATGAAGCTTTTAATGAGGATTTAAATGATGTTGAGCATGCTAAAAAGATTTCTAATCCATATTTTACTACTTTTTCTTTAAATGGTTCTAAATCATCACCATCTCTCATTTCAAATATTGATATTCATGTTAATCCTACTTTTCAACAAAATATGGATTTGGAAGAAGGTGAACTCCCTTCCAAACACTTAGAGATTTCTCTTAAATCTATGACCAATGTTACTAAATCTTACTGGGATGACTCTTGGGAAAATAAACTTATCATGCTAAAAGAAAAAAATGTTAAAATTTTCCCAAATTGTCCAAAACACTAGATCTTTCTCCTCTCTTAATTAACCTTTGCTTAACCCTTTTTTTTTTCTTATGTTTAATTTTCTTGTTTGGAATGTTAGAGGATTAGTACCCTCTATTCATAATCATTAGAAATCTTTGTCGCATTCATAATATTTCTCTTCTTATTATTCTGCAGCCTCTTATTCATGCTAATAAAAATAACCATGTTGCAAGAATGATCGATTTCAATACACTTTTCTCTAATGTTAGTAATAAGATTTTGTATTTTGGAATAATTTCATTAAGGTATCTATTCTTGATGGCTTTCATCAAGTTGTTAATGCTCAAACCTCTTATGGTGATTATTGTGATTTGGGCTCTTTTATTTTTGCATCTTATTATAGATCTGGTAGAAATCTTTTTTGGGATAATTTAAGGAATTTTGCTACCTCTATCAACAAACCTTGGTTTGCTAGTGGTGATTTCAACACCATTTTATTCTCTTTTGAATGAAGTTGTGGTTGCTTTCATTCCATGGAAGATTTTTCCAATATCACCCTTGATTATAATTTGATTGATATTGGCTTTAAGGGCTCTAATTATACTTGGCAAAACTCTAGACTTTGGCAAAGGTTGGACCGATACTCATTGGATTACTCAATGGACTATTACTTTTGTTGACCATTTAAGAAAAATCTTGTCAGATCATGCTCCTCTTCTGGTTTCTATAAAAGATAATTCTAATAGACTAAAAATCCCACTCCTTTTAGATTTCAAAACACGTGGATTGATATTGATTTTTTTTAATGTTGTGCTAATAATTGGAAAGCTCCTTTACATCTTGATAATTTGATCATGGGGATGAATAGACTTTGGTTTAAACTTAAATACTTAAACAAAATTTGGGCTGGTGGAATAAGCATTATTTTAAAAACCTTTTTGCTAATATTAAGGATATGGAAAATTTGGTTTGTGATCTTGAAGTCTCATTATGTTAATCCTTCTAAGATTACAGACTTGATTGAGGTGAAAGATAAACTTGTTAACTTCAAAATATGGAAGAGACTTATTGGCATCAAAAGCTACTAGTAAACATATTGTAGATGGTCAGAATACTAGGTATTTCCATGCTTTTATTAATAAAAATAGAGCTTTAAATAATATTCAAAATTAAAAATGACAATGGAGATTGGATTATGGAGAATAATGATATTAATTGGTTATTAATTACTTTAGAAATATGCTTAATAAGAATTGCTCTTATGAAGCTATTTTCAATCACTTGATTCCTTATTATTACTAATGATGATAATGATTTGCTTACCATTGTGAAGATGAAATTTTCAAAGTTCTAAAAGCATGAACATAGATTACGTTGCTGGTCGGTTTCACTACTCAATTTTTCAAAATGTTGGTTTATCATTAAAATGATTTGATTGAGGTATGATTGATTTTTTTAATGGTAATCCTTTTCAGATATTTTCTAGTACTTTCTTATTCTCAAACCTAAGAAAGATAATCTAGAATATTGGAGTGATTTTAGAACTATTAGTCTTTGTACCTTCTTCAATAAGCTGATTTCCAAAATTCGTACCAATAGACTTAGTCCTTTTGTTGGAGGTAGATCCATTTTTGATGATATTTTACTTGCCCAAGAATTAATTCATGATCTTGATGTCAAGACTAGAGGTGGAAACATTCTTTTCAAATTAGATATTATTACAAAGCCTTTGATAACATCTCTTGGGATTTCTTTTCCATATTATTTATTTGGGTTTATTGAAATTTATTTTTCTTATTAAAATTGTATTAATAATTCCTAGTTTTTGATTTTGCTTAATGGAGAAGCCTTAGATTTCATTCCCTCTTCCCACAGCTTACGACAAGGGGATCGTTTATCTCTTGCTTTATTTATTATTGTTGTTGAGTACTTATTCAGGAGCATTGATGATTTCTTCTTAAATAATCCTAATATGTACTACATAACTCTTGCTAGTCTTCTTATTTCCCATTTAAGTTTTGTAGATGATTTCATTATTTTTTGCAATGCTTTTATTCATTTCATCAAGCATCTCAAGTCTTTTTTAAATAAATTTGGTAGAGAAAGTGGCCTTTCTATCAATGATAACAAAACCTATTTTATCACTTCTTCTAGTATCTCCAATAATAAAATCAATCAAATCCTTATCACTAATTTTAAACATCAACACTTACCTCTTAAGTACTTGGGTGCTCTCTTTAAAGGCCCAAAATGTTCCCATCTCTTTGATGAGTTAATTCAAAAAATTTCAAATAAAATTTTTGTTTGGGAATTCCATTTACTTTCCTTTGGTATTAGGCTCACTATTCTTGAAAGCACTCTCAACTTAATGCCTCTTTATTTGATTCAAACTATTGTCCCCATTAATGCTACACTTATAAGAATTGATCATTGCTTAACAAATTTTTTTGGGGTTCCAATAATTCTACCAAAAGAATGCATTGGACATCTTGGCATAAATGTTGTGGTCCTTTGGAGAAGGTGCTCTTGTTGCAAGCTATCATGAAGCTATCACTACCTTCTCTCATAAGTTATGGTGGAATTTTAGAAATAATGATAGCTTTGGGCTAATTTTATGATGGAAAAATATTTAAGGTAAACATCCCTTAAGCTGCTTATAAAGTTGGTGACTCTCTGATTTGGAAAAGGATTTTCTCCATTAAATGGGTTATCGAATCATTAATATCTTGGGGTATTCAGTTGGGTTCTTCCTTCTTTTGGTAAGAAAATTGGATTGGCAATGGCTCTATTGACACCCTTTTATCTACCCACTCTATTGCTGCTATCAAAGTTAATTATTTTGGCATAATAATAATTGGAATGAAAACAAACTTGAGAATTATATCCCTATTTCTCTTTTGACAACTTTAGAAATATCCCAATTTCTTCTAATAAAGACCAAATTCTTTTAATCTTTCTTATAATGGAGACTTTGTTCTTAAAAGGTTTGGAATTTTATTAGAGATAAACAAAACCCTCTAATGTTTTATTTAAACTTTGGAACAATATCATTCATTTCTATTCAATTTTAGCTTGGAGGATTTTGAATAACTTTATTCTATGGACTCTTTACTCTAGACTAAAGGGGTTTATTTATATTGAAAGTGTTATTGTTGCTTTCATATTGAAAATTTAAATCATATTTTGTCAGTGGTGCTATTGCTTCTAAATTATGGTTTTGGTATGATGATTTATTTAATACCAACTATTTTCAAGGTTCTCTTTCTTTATATCAACTTTGTGAAGTCTGTTTATAAAATACAATGAAAGGTCATATCAAATTTTTAACTGCTATTACCCTTATTTGGTTCATCTAGATGGATATAAATGATGCTAAAAATATCGTGGTATTCCTATGAACCATAAAAGGATACTGGCTAGAACTAAAGAAAAAATTCCTACACTTTTTAATGCCAATCTTATTAGTAATATTTATTTTAGAGGTTATAAATTTATGGCTAAAAATTTGGGTATCATTTTGCCTGAGTTTGACTCTTGTAAAAGTGTTAGGATTATCCATTGGATCAAACCTAAAGAAAATTTGATTAAAGTGAATACTGATGGTTCTATTGCTTCAAATAAATATAGCTGTGGTGGTATCCTTAGGGATTCTAAAGGTACTATCATTTGTGCTTTTGCCTATCCTCTCAAAGCCTGTTCGATTATTTTTGCTGAGCTTATGGTTCTTAATAAATCTATTGAAATTTATTTGAATAGATGTTTCCTCAACATATGTATTGAAGTTGATGCTCTCTTGCTTCTTGACATGCTTAATTCCAATAGAAATGGGAATGCTAAATTGTTTTATCTTTTAATCATACTAAAAATCTTCTTTCTCATGTTTGTTTTAAAATTTCCCACATCCTTCATGAAGGTAATGCTTGTCTTGATTACTTGGCTAACTTTGAACTTAACTAAGTTCACTTTATTTGACAAACAAACTTTGCCTAAACTATTAAGAGGTTTGGTTAATCTAGATAATACTAGATTGCCTTATCTCTGATTATAAATTCTTGGTTTAGTTTTTGCTATTTGTTTTTGATGATATTTTTCTTTTGGTTTCCCCTTGTAAAACCCTCTTTGGGTCGTGGTTTTCTACTTATTATCTATCATTGGCCTGAGCTGGGTTATGTTTTTGATCTCTTACTTTTAGATTGGCGGTTTTTTGCTACACGGTGGTTATTGTAAGTGCAACTGGGTTGTTTTGGTTTTTTGGTGGCTTCTTTGTGGTGTTTACCACAATTTTCCTTAGCTATTTTTATATCATCCTCACTTATGGTTATATTTGTTGTAGGTTTTTCTTTCTGTATGAGTTTTGCCTCTTTTTTGGGCTACTTGCTAACTTACTTGAGTTAGATCTGCTATTGTGGTTGTTGTGGTTTTTGTTTTGGTTCTGGTTGGTTGGTTATTGCTATTTTTCATTTCATTTGGTGATAGGTCTGGGGCACTGTTGGTGGTTTATCTCTGGCTTGATTTTGGCATGGTGGAGGTTGTTGGTTGGTTGTTATTTTCTCTATTTTATTTACTAAGTCTTGGTGGTATGTTTTGTTGATTTTGTTTTGTTACTTTTGGTTATGGTTTTGAACTCCTCCTGTATTGGCCTTCCTCTCATGGCTGCAACAGCTTTGGGTTTGGGTATTGCTCTAGATTGGCTGGTTGAAGGCTATTTTGGGAATGTTAGTTGGCCTCGGGTGCTGGTGGCTTGGTTGGGTGCCTTTATTGATGTTGTTCTTGTTGGTTGGCTTGTAGTCTGTCTTACTGGGCTTTGTAACTTTTTTTCTTTAGCTGGCTATTCTACTTACCTGGATTGAATTTTTTTTTCATTAGTTGGCTATGGTGGCTGTTGTCTACTTCTACCCTTTCTTCTTTTTAGCTTGATGATGTTGGTCTTTCTTGACTTTTCTTCTTGTGGTGGTTGGCTAGGAGGATATGTTGGCTAGCTAGTTTGGTAGGTTGTATTGGCTGGCTGGGTTGGTTAGAGGGGTGGCTATTTTGGCCAATTTTTCCTGCTCCTTTGGTGACTATTTTGGGAACCTACTGGTGTTCTCTCTATGACCTGTATTTCTAGTTTCCACCTGCTTTATTTTTTTCTCTCTTTGCTGCAGTTTACCCCCTATTTTTTTGTTTAGTTGGCAACCTTACTGCCCACCACTTTTGCAGTTAGGCTAGGTGTTTTTACTGGCTCTTTTTTCTGCATTGCCGGTGGAGGATATGAGCACTTGTGTTTTTCTTTTTTGTTTCTATTTGTCTCTGGTTTGTGTTGTTACCCTTGTCATGATGCTTGCTCCTTTTGATTTTGTTATTCCTTTTTGGTGGTGGCTTTGCTGGTGCTCTTACTCTATTGCTGCCATCCCCGATGGTTGGTTGATTATCTGCCTTATTGGGCTTAATTGTTCTGGTGGCTTGGTGGTTGGCTATTATGTTTGCTATTTAAAGGATTTTATAGCCTTGCTAGATGATAGACTTTAGATGATGGGATACACGAGGCATGCTAGCTATGATGGCCTTGATGTTTCCCACTGTTCTTTTTTTGGTGCTATATGAAATTATAACCCTTCTCCAGTAGTTTGGATGCTTTCATATAGTGTTACTCGAGATGATTGCAATCGAGACTGAGCCTTTTATTTACTTTACTCTTTCTATTTGTTCTTACTTTTTTATGCTAGCTTAATTATACTCATCCTTTCAAAAGTATGTTGCAAATTTCTTTATAGGTTGGGAGAGTCTTGTGGATCTTGATGGTATCGATGGACCAAATGATGTTTCTGTTTCTCACATGGATTTTCTCGTTGATTTTTTGGTTTTCTTTTGCTTTCGTTCCTTCATTATTGTAATAATTAGGGGGTTTATGTCTTTAGGATTTATTGTAGCTCGAGCATTAGCTTAGACATTTACCCCCTCTATGGACTTTGTAGTTTTTCTTGGTGGCAATAAAATTTCCCCAATTTTCCAATAAAAAAAACTCTAAACCTTAAACCCTAAACCTTAAACCCTAAATCCCCAAACCATAAACCCTAAATCCCTAAAATCTACAACCACCCAAACCTAAACCCTAAACCCCAAACCTAAATACAAACCTAAAAATAAAACCAAAACCAAATAAAACCTAAAAATAAAATAAATAAAAAAAAACCTAAATAAAATAAAATAAAACCTAAACCAAACCAAAAAAAAAATAAAATAAAATAAATAAACACCTAATGTAAATAAAATAAAATAAACTAAAGAATAAAAAACTGAAATAAAATAAAAACTAAATGCAAAATAAAAATAAAATAAACCTAAAATAAACCTAAAATAAAAGAAAATTAAACTAAATAAAAAAATATAAACCTAAAAAAAACATAAATAATACCTATAAATAAATAAAAATAAAACCTAAACCCTAAAAAAAAAACTAAAAAAAAAAAAAAACTTAAACCTAAACTAAATAAACAAAATAAATAAAACCTAAAAAATAAAATAAACTAAACCTAAATCTAAACTAAATAAATAAAATAAATAAACTAAACCTAAACCTAACTAAAACTAAAACCAAATAAACCTAAAATAAAAACCTAAAAAAAAATAAAACCTAAACCTAAAATAAAATAAAACTTAAACTAATATTAAAATAAACACTAAAATAAACTAAACTTAAAAACTAAAAATAAAACTAAATAAATAAACTAAAATAAATAAATAAATAAACTAAATAAACTAAATAACTAAACAAATTAATTAAATCAAACCTAATTGTTTTGCTTAATTTAAAACATAAACTTTAAATCTAAACCCTACCCTAAATCCCAAACCTGACCCTGGCCACAAACTGATACTAAATAAACTTAAACTAGTTTCTTAATTTAATAAATAAAATAAAAATAAAAAACCTAACCTGCACTATAAAAACCATACTCCAACCTAAACACCCACCACTACTGACCTGATCTTGAGCCCTACCACTGACCCTACTCACTGAGCCAAGATCCTAAAACCACACCACAAACCTATAAAATATAAATAAACTCAACTAAAAATAAACACAATCTAAACATAAACTAAATAATAAATAAAATAAAACCTAAACTAAAATAAATACATATAAACTAAACAAACTAAACCAAAATAAAACTAAAAAAATAAACCTAAATAAAATAAAAATAAAAATAAACTAAAATAGTAAAATAAACTAAAATACATTAAACCCTAAAATAAAAACACTACCCAAATCATGATTAAAAACCCTATAAAACTCTAACTAAACCTAAAATGCTGATCCTAAAACCTAAAACTAAATCTTAAAACTACCACGGACCCTGAATAAACTAATCCCTAAAAAATCCTAAATAACCCAAAACCTAAACTAAAACTGAGCCTACTTCTCTAAACCTAATGACTAACTCCATACTAATAAACTACTAAAACTGGGCTAACCTATAAACTGGGCCCTTAAAAATAAAAACTAAAAAATAAATACCATAAACTGAATGACTAAAAAAAATCAAACTAAATAAACTTAGGCTAAATAAACTCAAACTTTAAATAAAATAAAATAAAATTACTAAGATATTAACTAATAAAATAAAAAAAAATATATAAAATA
The DNA here is from genome assembly GCA_021442155.1 of Cymbidium sinense. Classification (NCBI taxonomy): domain Eukaryota; kingdom Viridiplantae; phylum Streptophyta; class Magnoliopsida; order Asparagales; family Orchidaceae; genus Cymbidium; species Cymbidium sinense. Next base: position 13,642 of record JAKCPB010001334.1, read on the forward strand.
TAATAACTAAAAAATATAAGTAAATAAAAAAAACTAAAGAAACTCAATGCCTAAATCCTAAAACCTAAACCCAAAAACCAAAACCAAATACCTAACTAAACTTGAAAAACCTAAACCTAAAAAAATAAAATCCTAAACCCAAACCCAAACTAAATAAAAACTAAACCCAAAACTAAAAAAACTTAAACTAAAAATAAAATAAACTAAATTCAACTAAAATAAACTAAACCTTAAGATAAACTTAAAAAATTAAACAAAATAAATAACCTAAACTAAAATAAATAAACATAAAAATAAATGACACTAAATAAATAAACTAAAATAAAAAATACAATAAACTAAAATAACTAAAAAAAAAAAGTAAACTAAATAAACTAAACCAAAGTTTACTTAGATCTTTTTTCAAAAGAAACCCTAAACCTAAATAACTAAACCAAATAAACCTAAGCTAACCCTAAACTAAACACAACACTAAAACCAAACCTAAACTAAACCTTAAAACCACAAAGCCTAAACCCAGACCCAAACCTAAACCACAAAACATAAAACAACCCTAAACCATAAACTATGAAAGCATAAACCCTAAACCCTAAACTTAAACCCTAAGAATGGGCCGAGCATTGATCACAAGAACATCACAATCAACTAGGCACAATCTAGATCAGTGTGGAAAGGCGAGGCGGTTTCATAGTGGTGGTTGGGCTAGAGTGTTGTTGATATGTGGTGGTGAGTAGTGGTGATTATGGAGGCGGGAGGAAGCGGCAAACCATGGTGGTGGTGAGGAGAGAGATGGAGAATATGATGGTGGATCCCCTAAGAGGTCGGGGTGGTTGATGGGACTGGGCGAAGAACTGATCCCGATCTGGTGCTTTGGCATGTCTTTAGAGACGATTCTAGATATCTAGAGTTTTTGATTTGCTATATGCATGCTCATTTTTGATCTATCTCATCGCTTTTGTCTTAGAAAACTTGGTGTGTTACTCAGTTGATGAAATCAGAAGAAATCTGAATGAATTTTTCCTTAAAATAAACCCAAAAACTCAAACCTAAAATAAACATACCCTAAACCTAAAACCTAAACCTTAAAATTTAAAAAATAAACTAAATAATAAAATCCACCCTAAACCTTAATAAACCTAAAAATATTAATAACCCACCTAAACCCTACCAAACTTAAAACTGACCTTAACTTAAACCCTAAATACCATAATAAAACTTATAACCTGGCCTAAACCCATAAACAATAAAACTAAAAAAAAAAATGTAAATAAACTAAATAAAAAAATAAAATAAAACCTACCAAAACCGATAAACTAAAAAATAAATAAATAGGTAAACCATATCCTCCTAAAACTAGCCTTAAAAAAACCAAAATAACTGGGCCAAAAATAAATATGACCTAAAAAAACTTAAACCTAACTTAAAAATAAAATAAAATAAAACTCAACTAAAATAAACCTAAAAATAAACTAAATAAAACCTAATCTAAATAAAATAAAACTAAATAAATAAAATATGCTTATAAAATTAAAATACTAAATAAAATTAATAAATAACTTTTTCTTTAAACCATAACCCTAAATCTAAACAAACCCTACCCTCTAACCCTAAATCCTAAACTTTAAACCTAAACTCCCTAACTAAACCTAACCACCCTAAACATAAAACACTAAACCTATAACTTTAAAATCTAAACCTTAAACCCTAAATCCTAAACCCTAACCCTAAAACTTAAACCCTAAAAGCATAAACCCTAAAACCCTAAACCATAAATGCTAAATTCTTAACCATAAACCTAAACCCTAAGAATGGAAACCTTGAAAAACATCATCAACATAGTCTAGATGGAAGTGGAAAAAGGTGGTGGTTTGGGATCTGGAGGTTGTTGGATATTGAGGTGGTCATAGGCGATGGTGGTTATGGAGGCGGGACGATAGAGGTTACAATGGTGGTGGCAGGAGAGATCGAGGATATGATGGTGGATCCCTAGAGGTAATCGATGGGCTAGAAATTGAAAACTAGATCCGATCTACTGCTTATGGAACTGTCTTTATAGTAGAGATGATTCTACTTGATTTGCTCTATGCATGCTCATTTTTTATCTATGTCATTGCTTTTATCTTAGAAAACTTGGTGTGTTACTTGGTTGATGAAATCAAAGAAAAGCGCTCTAAATTTTTCTCTCTAAAAAATAAACCCAACTAACTAACAACCCTAAACATAAAACCTAAACTACCAAACCTAAAATAAAACCCTATAATACCCATCTAAACCTACTCCACAATCCTAAACCTTAAAACCCTAATGATACCAAACCCTAACACCCTATACATATACCCTAAACCTACCCTCTCTAAACCCTCCCTAAACCCAAACCTACTAAACCAATGTACTACTAAATAAAACCTCAAAATAAATACCATAGACCAATATGACTATAATCTAAATTAAAACCCTAAGACCCTAATGATAAAACATAAAAAAATAACTTATAAACCCTAAATAAATATAAACCCACCAAACTATTCATACCAAACCTTAAAACCTAAATAAATCCATTTCTTTAAACTACAAATAATCATACTTACCTAAAAAAATAAATAAAATAGATAATAAATAAAAAAAAATGTGACCTAAACTAAATAAAACCAAAAAATAAATAAAATAAACTAAAATCATGATAAACCCTAAATACTCTACTGTTGCCCTAAATAAAATCTAAACCAAAAAAATAAACTACTATAAACTAAATAAAAATAAATAAATGCCTAAATAAAACCCTCTAAATAAAAAACTAAAACCTACTTAATAATAAAATAACTCTAAAAATAAAAATCTAAAATAAAACCTCAAAATATAATACTAAATAAAAAATATGCTATAAAAATTAAAATAAATTAAACTAAAATAAATAAAAAAATAAACTAAGTAAAATAAATAAACCTAAACTTACTAGTTTTAATTTAAAAAAAAACCATAACTACCTAAATAAAAACAACCCTAAACCCAAAATGAAAATCCTAAACCTAAAAACCTTACCCTAAAACCCTAAACTACCCTAAAATACCAAACTTAAACATACCTTAAAATCTAACCAACCCTAAACCCTAAAAACTCTAAACCCTACTAAACTTAAACTATAAAAGCATAAAGCCTAAAACCCTAAATCATAAACCTTAAACTCTTAATCATAAACCTAAACCCTAAGAATGGGCAAAACCTTGGTGGCAGGAACATCACCATCAACTAGGCATAGTAGATCATGGAGGAGTAGGCTGGTGGTTTGGGATCAGGTTGTTGGATATCGGTGGTGGTCTGGTGGTTATGGAGGCAAGAGGAGAGGTTCTGACCATGGTGGTGGTGGAGGGAGATATATATGATGGTGGATCACGCAATTGAGAGGTGGGGTGGTTATAAACAAGCGAGAACGGCGATCCGATCTACTGCTTATGTAGGGACGATTCTAGATACCTAGAGTTTTTGATTTGCTCTATGCATACTCATTTTTTATCTATGTCATCACTTTTGTCTTAGAAAACTTGGTGTGTTACTTGGTTGATGAAATCAAAAAGAAGAAACGCTGAATCTGAATTTTTTCCCTGTTAAAAATAAACCCAAAAACCCCAAACCCTAAACCATAAACCCTAAACCCTAAAAACCTAAAAACCTAAACCTAAACTAAATAAAACTTAAAAATAAAATAAATAAAAAAACCTAAACCTAAATAAAATATAAATAAAATAAAATAAAAACCTAAACTAAAACCTAAACCTAAACCTAAACTAAAACATAAACCTAAACGTAAAGATAATATAAAAATTAAACTAAAATAAAATAAATAAAAACCTAACTAAACTAAAAGAAAAAATAAACCTAAAATTTAAAAACCTAAATAAAATAAAAACAAAATGTAAAATAAAAATAAAATAAAATAAAAACTAAACAAAAACATAAACCTAAAAAATAAACCTAAAAATAAATAAAAAATAAAACCTAAACCCTAAACTAAAAAAATAACCTAAACCTAAAAAAGACAAAATAAAATAAAACTAAAATTAAACTAAAATAAAATAAACTAAAATAAATAAAACCTAAACCTAAAATAAACTAAACTTTAATCCTAAACTAAAAAATAATAATAAACTAAAATAAATCTAAACCTAAACTAAAAAATAAAACCTAAAACCTAAATAAAACAACCTAAACAATAAAATAAAACCTAAATAAACCAAAATAAAATTAAACCTAAACCTAAAAGAAAAAAATAAAACTAACTAAAATAAGTATAAATCCAAAACCTAAAAAAAACTAAAATAAAACCAACTAAAATAATTAAACCTAAAAATAAACTAAGCTAGATAAAAATAAAAAATAAACATAAATAAAAATTTTAAAATAAACTAAATAAACTAATTAAACCTAAACTTACAGGTTTAATTAATTTTAAAAACCCTAAACACTAAGTAGACAATCTACCCTAAACCCTAAAGCCTACCACAACCTAAACTGACCATAAAGTTAAAATCCAATGGACCCTCACCCTAACTGAACCTACCAACCACTGACTCTAACACTAAAACCTCTTATAAAGTGACCCTAAACCCAGAAATTGTAAAACATAATAAACCCTAAACCACAAAACCTAAAACCTACTTAAACTAAATGAAACATAATAATAAAACAAATTAAAACCTAAACCAAAATAAAATAAATATAAACTAAATAAAATAAAATAAAACTAAATAAAACTTAAACCTAAAAAATAAACCAAAATGACTTAAAATAAATAAAAGTAAACCCTAAACTAAACTAAACTAAAATAAATAAAACCCAAACATAAACTAAACTACTAAATCCTAAAATAAATAAAATTAAAATTAACCTAAACTATAACCTAAAATAAACTTAAAATAAAACCTCTAACCTAAATTTAAAACCTAAACCTAACCCAAATGTAAAAAAATAACAAACCTAAAAAAATAAAATAAAAGTAAAATCAACTAAAATAAACTAAATAAAAATAAACTAAAATAAAATACTTAAAATAAATTAAATAAATAATAAATAAACTAAACTAAAAAAATAAAAGTAAACCTAAATAAAATAAATAATAAAATAAACTCAAATAAATAAAGAATAAACTAATAAACTAAATAAACCTAAATTTATTTATTTACTTAATAAAAAAACCCTAAACACTAATTCTTAAACCCTAAACCTACAATCCTAAACCCTAAACCCTAAAACCCTAAAGCCTAAATCGTGAACCCTAAACCCTAAACTAGCCCTAAACCCTAAATCCACAAACCTGACCCAAACCCAAACTCTAAAACCCTAAACCCTAAACCCTAAACCCTAAACTATGAACCCTAAATCCTAAAACCTACAGGCCTAAACCCTAAACACCAAACCCTAAACCCTAAACGGTAAACCATTAAATAACCCTAAACCCTAAGAATGGGCAGAACCTTGACGACAAGAACATCATCGTCAACTAGGCTCAGACTACATCTGGAGGTGGAGGCGGAGGTGGAGGTGGCGATTATCAGAGTGGTGGTGGGGGATCTGGAGGTGCTGGTTGACATGGAGGTGGTGGTCAGAGCAGTGGTGGCTATGGAGGCAGGAAGAGTGACAGAGGTTACAACCATGGTGGTGGCGGAGGGAGAGATCTGGGATATGATGGCAGATCCTGCTACTCGAAAAGCGAGGGTGGTTAGTAGAACTAGTGAACTAAGAGCGACTTATCTAAGCTGCTTAAATTGTGTCTTTCTGGTAGATGGTTCTACTTATCTAAAGATTTTGATTTGCTCAATGGGTACTCAATTTTGATCTATGTCATCGCATGTGTCTTAGAAAACTTGGAGTGCTACTTGGTTAATGAAATCGAAAGAAGAAATGTTGAATTTTAATTTGTTCTCTATTAAATAAAAACTTAAACTCTAAATTAAAACTTAAATCCTAAACTTAAAACCTAAATCTTAGACCCTAAACCCTAAACCCTAAACCTTAAACCCTAAAAAGCTAAAAACCTCAACCAAAACTAAATAAAACCTAAAAATAACATAAATAAACAAACCTAAACCAAAATAAAATGAAAAAATAAAATAAAATAAAAAGATAAACTAAAACCTAAACCTAAACCTAAACCTAAAAAGGAAATAAAATAAAAATTAAAACTAAATTAAATTAAAATAAATAAAACCTAAAGTAAAACTATAAAATAGAAAACCTAAATAAAATAAAACTAAACCTAAAATAAAAATAAAATAAACCTAAAATAAAATAAAATAAAATAAAAACTAATTAAAAACCTAAACCTAATAAATAAACATAAAAATAAATAGAAAATAAAACCTAAACCCTAAACTAAAAAAACAAAACATAGAAAAAAATAAAATAAACAAAATAAAATAAACCTAAACCTAAATTAAAATAAACTAAACCTAAACCTAAACCTAACCCAAATAAAATAAAATAAAATAAAATAAACCTAAACCAAACTAAAAATAAAACCTAAAAATAAAATCTAAAATCTAAACCTAAAAAAATAAAATAAAACCTAAACTAAACCTAAAAATAAAAATAAAACATAAACCTAAAAATAAAATAAAAATAAAATTCAACTAAAAAATAAACTTAAACCTAAAGAATAAACTAACATAAAATACCTAAACAAAAATAAATAAATTAAACTAAAAAAAATAAACCTAAATAAAAAATAAAAAATAAAATAAACTAAATAAACCTAAACTATTGGTTTTAATTAAAAAACCCTAAATCCTACCACACCCTAGCTCACCCTAACCTACACCTACCTTCCCACCTACCCTAACTACCACTGCATAAACCTACTAACCTAAACTAAATAACCCACCCTACCCTCCCCCCATAACCACCATAAACCCTAAGAATGGCTAGAACCTTGACGTTAGGAACATTACCGTCAATAAACCCTAAGAATGGCTAGAACCTTGACGTTAGGTCAGCAGGAAGTGGGTGTGCTACTAAGAAATCTGCTAGCGCTTATCCTTTTGCTACACAGAGGGATATGAAGGTAATGTTAAATTACGAGAGGATCATGGACCGTCATGCCAATCTCCTGTATAGCATCGACCGTGTCATGAGATACTGTAGTGGATTGATCATTGAGATTCAATTCACCTAATAAGGAAGCATGTAGTGCTATAGCTTTTGGAATGTAAAGATTAAAGATAGACAATGCTTTTAAATGGGTGGATAATTAGCCTTAGTGTGGATTAGACAACGACTAAGGTAGTAGAGTGTGTTTTCCTTTCCTTAATCATTGGCTTGGGCCAATAAAGAACCAAGGGAGTCATTTAATGTAGCAGTGTAAAGTATGGTCTTGCTATAGGGGATGCTAGAAGCCGGCTTCATCAGTAATGCTTGATGTCTTTGAAGGCATGCTCACACTTGTCATCCCACTTGAACTTGGCATCCTTACGGACAAGTCTTTGAGAATGGCCGACATCTTCTAATAGGTTGGATATAAAGCATCTTAGATATGCCAACTGCCCTTGGAATGATCTGAGTTGAGTTAAACTTTTTGGGGACAGCATTTCTAATATCTCTTTGATCTTCTCTGGATCAATTTTGATTGCCTAGTGTCGGACAACAAACCCAAAAAAATTTTCCTGAAGCTACTCTGAATGCACACTCTAGGGGGTTAATTTTGAGGTTAAATTATCTAAACTATTTGAAAATTACTCTCAAATCAAAGAGATGGTATTCTTTTTCTCTATTTTTGACCATGAGATCATTGGCATAGCACTCTACTTGATGATGAATGTGTTTGTCGAAGGTTCGAGTCATAGCCCGCTAGTATGTAGCATCGTCATTTTGAAGGCTGAAAGGCATGACCTTTTTTTTATAGATTCTAATCGGGGTTCTAAAAGTAGTGTTTCTTTCATCTTTAGAGGTCATCTTTATTTGGTTATATCCAGATGAGCCATCCATGAAATAGAAGACTTCATAAGATGAGGTAATGTCCACCATCAACTTCGAGATTGGGTAGTGGAAGTTCTTCTTTTCGACATGGCTTATTCAAATCCCTAAAATTGATGCATATGTGAATTTGGCCATTCATTTTCTTAACTGGGATGATGCTAGCTAACCGGGTAGGGTATTTTTCTTCCCGGATGAAGCCAACATCGATCGGTTTCTTGACTTTAGAAATGACTTATTGCTCTATGTCTAATCGCATGCGTCTAGGAGCTTGCTTGATAGAGTTAGTAGTAGGCTCTATTACTAGTTTATGGGCTATGTCGGGGATAATCGGGCATCTCTTCATTTTGCTCCTTTTATTTTCTTTTCATTTTCTCTTTTTTTTCCCTTTCTTTTCTCTTTTTTTTCTTTTTTATTTTATTTTTTAAACTTTAGCCAAGTTTTTGCGAGAATAGACTTGTTGATTTTGAGGAAGGTAGAAAGCCACATCATCATATATGTGGATCTCGTGAATTGTAAATGGCTTGAGATCTCCGTTGACATAGTAGATGATCCCACCTCTCACAAACTTCATACACTGATGTAGAAGAATGGAACTATATTGTTCTCAAGTATCCATGATCTCTAACCAAAACGTTGAAAGATGTATCTGAGTCAATAATGTGAAAATTGGCTTTGGTCTTCCAATCATCTATCTCCAAGGGTAACACTATGGTGCCTAAGGCATGTTGACCTCACATTTGGAATGCAGATTTTATCTTCCCATCTTAGACTTAGGAGTCTTCTAGACACTAAGACTCCCCTAGTCATAAGAAACCTCTAACAATTAGGTAAACACTTAACCTAAACCTAAAGACATAGAAGGGTTAACCATAGGATTAAGTTATGTCTTAGGGATTAGGATAATCCACCTACCCGACAACCCAAATCCAATCCATGTTCACCTTCTCAAACCAAACCTCAAGTTCAATTCAAACAATATATTCAAATCCAAATCCAAACCCAAATTCTAAAACTAAATGATTGAAGCCTATGATCAAATCTGAACTTGAAACCCTTCCTAAGCCATATGACCTATCCCATGGACTTAGCCAAACCTTAACTCAAATCACTCCAAAATCAATTGATTTTCTAATAATAAATTTATATCTTCAATCATCTTCTTAAATATAAATCAAATCTACATTCAAATGGTCAAAACTAAATCAAACTAAATCAAATTAAATCAAAACCCTTCCTAAGCCATATGACCTATTCCATGGACTTAGCCAAATCTTAATCCAAATCAAGTCAAACTCAATTAATTTTCTCACAAATCAATCATATGTTCAATTTTCTTCACAAATTTAAATGAAATATAATTTAAATCATCAAAACTAAATCAAACCAAATCAAAATCTAAACCTAAGCCACATGACCCAACTCCTTGGTTTTCTCATGAATCAATCGTACCTTCAATCATATTCACAAATATAAATGAAATCTACAATCATCAAGCCAAACCAAAATAAACTGAAGTCAAACCCAACTTAACCCTTTTGACTTGAAATGTTCAAATGAATCAAAACCCATTTGAACCCAAGCCAATGGTAATTGAATTTATATATTAATCCTAAATCTATATATAAACTCAACTAAATCAAACTCAACCCAAAATCAAGCCAACTAAACCCAATTGGTCCAGTTGACCTAAAGTGGCCAATTTGACCTATTTTAGCCAAGTTTTAATCATAGTCAAATTGGATTGAACTAAGCCCATCAAAACCTCCCATCGTGATTGTTTAGAACCCTAGCTTGAGCAATTGTCACTAATTGGCTCAAACCAAGTCAACCCCTTAATCCATATGAACCTAAACTAGCCAAATTTCAACCTAAGCCAAATCCCTTGAAATAAATGATTCTTACCAAATCAAAATCAATATTTGAATATGACTTGACCTTCAATCGAGTCAAACCAATCCCAATTGGCCCTCTTGACCCAAGTTGACCAAAACTGACCTAAAAGACTAAATTGGGTCAAATCAAAAATATAAACCAAATTGATTGCAACCAATGGCTCAAGTTCATTCCAAATTGATTGTTGAACTTGACCAAAGCCTTGATTGGACCCAATTGAACCCAATTGACCTACTTAGCCCAAATTGACCTAAAGGTTCAAGTTGGCCTAAATCAAAACTAAATCCAAATTAGTGAAACCAAAGCCTACAATCATCTTTAATTGTTCAAGAAAACCCAAACCAACACCCAACCCAAGCTAATTTGGCAAATTTGGTCAAATTGGTCAACTTAACCCATTTGACCCAAATGAATTAAAATGAACCAAAGAGGAATCAACATGCAACGTGGTGCCAATAGGATTAGGTTTTAATTAGGCTGAAACTTCTAAAAATGATCATTTTTAACTTCTAAAAATTATAAAAATCATAAAAAATCATAAAATGATAAGAAATTAATCATAAGATCGATCTACGCTTTAATTAATCATTTTTAACGGCTAAAAGATTTAAAAATCATAAAAAATCATAGAGAAATAAAAAAATTAATTAAATACTCATTTTAAAGGTATTCGAGAGGATAATTAATTAAAAATGATCTTAACTAATTTCGAACACTAATTATTATTTAATTATAAAATTTATTAGCTTAATTACTCCTTAATCGCTTGAGCAATTAATCCCAAATTTTATGGGTTAAATTAATGGGATGACCTCTGCCTCCCATGATTTTCTTGGGATTTATTGCGCACTTAATTAGGAAAATTGTCTAATTAAATGTTAACTACTCTTTTAAGTTAATTAATCCCATGAGCAGTAACAAATTGGTTTATTAAGTTTTGTAATCATTGTTCAACAGTAAGCGAACTAAGGAATAGGGTTGGGACCCCTTTCCCTAAGTTCATTTCACCTTTTTAAAGATTTAACTAATTAATTAAATCACTTAGTCAGATTGAAATTATAATCACATGAGACCTTAATTAATTAAATCATGGGATAGATTTTTAGGTGTTTAATAACCTAAAAGAGTTTAATGAAATTATGGTTAGTCCACATGTATGGAAAAACCATAAGAGTAATTAATTAAGTCCCTTAATCTAATTAACTATTAATCATAAGACAACTGCAATAAGCCCCTTTTATTTCCTATGATCATTACAAGTTTATTTTCCATGTATATCATGTTGGCTCATAATTATTTAGTTAATTACTTTAAGGTGACATAGGTAAGGGTAATTAATTCATCTAATTAAGGGTTCAACTTAATTAACCCATAAAATCAACTTAATTACATTTCCTTAAATTAGATCAAATCACTAATGTGGGAATTGGTTTAAAACAACAAGGGATGATTTCTCTTCTTCTCTTTAAATCAAATCAAATCCAAAACTTAATTAATAAAGAAGCTTTGGTTTGCTTTAAATAATCTTATTTAAATTGATTATCTTTAAGAACTAGTTTGGTTGAATGAATCACATGCTTATATTTGATTGTCCTCTTTCCAATCATGTTAAATTTGGTATTTCATTTGAATTCATGCATCCATCTTTTCAAAATCAAGTAAAATAAAATGGATTTTCTTTATATAAGCTTGTATGTGTTGATTTAATTTAATATATGTGTGGCTATTACCACTATTAAATCCATATTTATTTTTCAAAAGTTTATAAATGAATAATAATATGTGCTATGATGCTAGTTACAAATAGATAAGAAATGCATGTGCTTATAGCTTAACTGTATGAATGTTGAGTTCTCTTTCCCCTATTCTTGTGTTGATTTATATAAGATTGAATTATAATGGGAGTATAGTTTGGACATCCCGGGAACACGAGGCTTTAGCTAGCCCTAAGGAGGTCATTTGATTACCTCACTACCACAGTTTGTTATTTGGTTAATGAAATGGAAAGAAGAAATGTTGAATCTAAATTTATTCTTTGTTAAAAGAAAAAAACCATAAAACCTAAAACTAAAACATGAACCTAAACCTAAAACTACCTTAAACCCTAAAATCCTAAACCCTAAACCCTAAACCCTAAAACCTGACCTTAAACACTAAACCCTAAACCTCAGACCTGAGCCACAAACCACCACTAAACAAACCTAAAACCTAAAAACTAAAATAAGAAAATATAAAATAATTAAAAAACCTCATTAAGCCTCATAAGCCATGCTCCTCCTGGAGAATTAAAACCTAAACTAAAATAAAAAATAAGGCCTAAAACCTAAACATAAGAAAATAAAATAACAACCTAAACCTAAACTTAAAAATAAAAAATAAAACCTAAACCTGAAAAATAAAATAGAAATAAAATTAAACTAAAAAATGAAAGTAAACCTACACCTAAACCAAAAAAATAGACTAAAATAAAAAACTTAAATTAAAATAAAAAAAGTTAAAATAATTAAATAATACTAAATAAAAAAATAAACTTAAATAAAACTAAAAAAATTAAAATAAACTAAAATAAATAAAAAATAAACTAAATAAACCTATACCTACTAGTTTACTTAATTAAAAAAAATAAACTCTAAATTCTAAACCCTAAACCATAGACCCTAAACCCTAAACACTAAACCTAGAACCCTAAACCCTAAACCCCAAAAGCATAAACCCTAAAACAATAAACCCTAAACCCTAAGCCATAAACCCTAAACCCCAGAAAACCCTAAACTATACAAAAGTAAGTAGAAAGAAAGTAAAAGAAATAAAATAAATAAAGTAAAATAAGTAAATAAAGTAAAATAAAATAAATAAGTAAATAAAGTAAAAGAAAAGAAGAAATAGAAATAAGTAAAGTAAAATTAAAATAAAGTAATATAAAAGTAAAGAAATAAAAAAGTAAAATAAGTAAGAAAAGTAAAGTAAGTAAAATAAAATAAAATGAAGAATGTAAAGTAAAGTAAGAAGTAAGAAATAAAGTAAACAAGAAAAAGAATAAAATAAAATAAATAAAAATAAAAGTAAGAAATAAAATAAAAGAGTAAAGTAAAATAAAAGTAAAGTAAAGTAAGAAAATAAAGTAAGTAAGTAAAAGTAAAATTAAAGAAGAATGTAGTCGTCGTCAAAATAAAAAATAGAATGTAAGAGATAGTAAAATAAAATAAGTAAATGTCGTCGTCGTAAAAGTAAATAAAATAGAAATAAAGAAGAGTAAAAGTAAAAAAAGAAGAATAAATAAAATAAATCGTAAGTCGTAAATAGAGTAAAATAATAAATAAATAAAAGTAAAAGTAAAATAAGAAAATTAAAGTAAAAGAAAGAGTAAAATAAAATAAAAGTAAAGTAAAGGAAAGTAAAATAAAAGTAAGTAAAGTAAAATAAATAAAATAAAGTAAATGTAAAGTAAAAGAATAAAAAAGTAAAGTAAAGTAAAGTAAGTAAAGTAAAGTAAAGTAAAGAAAGTAAAGTAAAGTAAAGAAAGTAAATTAAGTAAGAAAAGTAAAAAGTCGTAAGTAAAAGTCGTCGTCGATAAATAAAATAAAGTAAAATAAAGTAAGAATGTAAGTAAAGTAAGTAAAGTAAAGTAAAGTAAAGTAAAGTAAAGTAAGAAAGTAAGTAAGTAGAAAGCAAAGTAAAGTAAGAAAGTAAAGTAAGTAAGTAAAGTAAAGTAAGCAAAAAGCAGGATGTTTCTAGGGTTGGCACTACCCTCCTTCTCCACTGTTTCTGCCTTTTCACTTCTCTGCTTTCTTTGACCTTTCCACTTGCCTCTATCGCCTCCTTTCTCCTTCACGACCTCAGGCGGTCGATCTACCTTGACCTTCACCATGGAACACAGGGCCCTTTAAAGCTCGGTTTCCCTTCTCTGTGCCCCTTATCATCATTCTCCTCCCTCCACTAGATCCACTTCTTTGGAAAGATTTTCTCTTAGCCCATAATGATAAAGCACAGAAATCCCCTTTCTTACATCCGTCGACTCGGAGGTCGTTCTCTGAGGAAGAGCTTTTGATGGTCGAGATAGAATGGAGTCTCTCCTTGATGCCATGCTATGCCCTATTATGGTTCTTTGTTTGCATTTATCAAAAGAGGTGGAACTTCAAGGCAATCCGGACCTTGACTCTAGAAGGAGATTTCTTCTTATTTAAATTCTCATGTCTTGAGGATTATGCAGTATGGAACAACGATCTCCTTCTTAAGCGGCCTCTTTGTGTTCCAGAAGTGGGCGTGGAACTTTCATCCTTCCAAGGAATAAATATCAGAGCTTCCAATATGGGTGAAATTACCTAATTTTCCTCTCTATTGCTGGAATGAAGCTGGATTCTCGAAAGTGGCAAGCAAGATTGGTATTCCTCTAGTTGTGGATAATCTCACTACTTCCAAATCAAGAATAACATTTGCTAGGATCTGTGTGCAGATTTCTGCCACTACTCCCCTCCCTGATTCGATTCCAATAAAGATATTATCTACAACTGGAAGCCAACATCAAGTACAAAATGCAACACCTTCTCTCATGATGGCAATACCTACCCCCTAAATCCAACTACTCATGTCCCCAATCATGGAAGAAGTCAAAGCCGTGCTCCCCAAAGAGGAGTGCGACAAGCTCCTCGGGAAAATCCAACAGTACTGAGAGAATCTCCTCAGAGAGATATAACCCTCATACCCTCTATTGAAAATGAATCTGGGATGGATGATAATGCTGAAGAACATATTCCTCATAGTGCTCCAAGTGTGTATTAATGACCTCAATCATTTATTCTTTCTCCCCTTAGAGGAACTGGTAGAGTCTGAGGAAGCTCTTGCTCTACTTAATTCTCAAACTATGCCGGACCAAAATGACACCACTCTCAATGATCTTAACAGCAGGAGCTACATGGCTGGGGTTATCACGAGATCAGCGGCAACATCCCCAAATCATTTAGCTCAACAGAAAGCCTCAGAAAAGACTCCAAAAATGCCTGCTAAGACCAACACTGAAGGTGGCAATACTAAAAAATCTTCTAACCCTTCTCTTTTTACTCATAAAGGAAACAAAAGAGGGCAAAAGCCCTCCTCAACCTCTCAATGACCAATGATACATCCATGGGGTGTTGGAATGTTTGTGGTCTTTAAAGTACATTTGTTTAAAATCATCAAGGAATACCAATTAGATCTCCTTTATCTTTTGGAAACCAAACTACATACTGATTTCATCTCGACCACTCTCTCCTCACTCCACCATTTTTCTATGTTCCAACAAGAAGCTAGCTTCTCTAATTTTGATTGCTCTTCTGGAGGTCATATTTGGATTAAATGGTGCTCTACCAAGCTGACCTTTAATCCTATTCTCAAGGATCATCAACTAATTCATGGGAAGGTTTTGGCTCCGGGTAATCACTCCTTCCTTTTAACTTGTATTTATGCTGATAATGATGCAAAAATCATGATACAACTTTGGAACATACTTAAAGAGCTAGCAGCAAGGACAACTAATCCTTGGATCATAATGGGAGATTTCAATTGTCCTCTATTCAGCAAAGATAAGGTAGGGGGAAATCTAATATCTCTCAACAACTCCCTGGAATTCAAAGATTGTGTTAATAATTGTGAATTGTTGGAACTCCCTAGTTACATTTTATTCTTTACACAACCAGACAAATTAATAAACCCATTTCTTCTAAACTGGATAGGATTTTCTGTAATTATGTTTGGTTAGATCTTTTTCCCTCCTCCTTCTACAAAGTCCCCTCTCCCCTTTCTTCGGACCACTCACCACTTATTACATCCTTCAATTCCCCATGCCAAGCTTACACAGATTCCTCTTTAAAAATTATTGGTGTTTAGCTGATGGCTTTCAGGACATCATTAAGGAAGCATGGGGGGAGTTTTACCAATGAGGATCCCCTCTTTTTTTATCACATAAGCTGAAGCAAGTCAAAATGGCACTTAAGAAGAGGTCATGGGAACCTCTATCTCTCACACACCAGATAGAATTAGTGAGGAATGATCAAGAAAAGCTATTGGCTAAGCTAGATAAAGATCCCCTTAACCAGTCCTTGCTTCTAGATGCCAAGGACATTAAGGACAAATACTTACAGCTAACCAAGAAGGAAAATAGCTGGTTAAAGCAAATAGCTAAGGCTCATTGGCTCATCCATTCAGATGATGATTTTCAATACCTGTATTGCTCAGTTAAAGAAAGGAAAAATGCCAACCTTATCAGAGAAATAGAAACATTGCATGGAGTGATATCTGATCAACAGGCCATTGTGGATGAGTTCTGTAAGAATTATTCTTACTTGTTTAATTGTCATAACTCTCTCTCTCTACCTCTACAGGACATTCCGGTGGGAGAATGTATCACTTCTGCTCAAGCAGCTGAACTAGATGCAGATATTTAGGAGCAAGAAATTTTGGATGCTCTTAACAGTATCTGTGAAACCAAATCCCCTGGACCTGATGATTTCAACTCTAAATTCTTCAGATCCACTTGGGACACAACTGGAAACACCTTTCTTAAAGTTGTGCACTACTTTTTCAAATTCAATAAACTCCCCAACTGATTCAAGCATACTCTTTTAACACTTATCCCTAAAGTGAAACACTCCAATTTGATTGGTGATCATCGGCCTATCTCTTTGTGTAATACCTTCTACAAGGTCATCACCAAAATTCTTGCAAGAAGACTTAAGAAGTGTTTTCCTTATCATCAACAAAGCCCAATCTACTTTTATTCACGGAAGGGATATAGCCGATAAACTTGCCTTAGCCTATGAGATTTGTAACCAATTCTCCTCACATAAGTGCAACCTTATTCTTGCAAAATTCGATTTAAAGAAGGCTTTTGATAAAGTAAATAGACATTCTCTCTTACATAGACTCCATGCAAAAGGCTTCCCTATCAAATTTACTAAATGGATTGGAACTTGCATATTGGATGTGCCTTTCTCTATAGTGTTGAATGGTTGTATTAAAGGTCACTTTTCCTCTCTAATGGTCTAAGGCAAGGATGTCCACTCTCTCCATTTTTGTTCACTATAGCAATGGACACTTTTTCGTGCCTCTAAACAATGATATAGACCTTCATCACAATCCTATCTCTACGGGTGATTGTAATATTTCTCACCTTTTATTTGCTGATGATCTTCTGGTTTTGCGGGAGGTCACAAATTCAACTCTGATCTCTCTTAAGCATAATTTCAGCTATCTTCAGAAGTATATGGACTGGAGATAAACAAAGATAAGTCTGCTATTTGTTTTTCAAACAAGAACAAGATTATGGATGACTTCTTAATCAAGCTTGACATCAAACAAGGCTCCTTCCCTCTTAAATATCTTGGTCTACCTCTTATAAAAGGTGCTATTAAGATGGCTCACTTCAATCCACTCTTTGACAAACTCCATGCTTGGTTGGCAAGGTGGAAGTGTAAGTTTCTTTCACTTGGTGGGAGATATCAATTGATCAGGTCATCTGTAAACAATTACCTATTCTATTGGTTTAGGTCGCTTGCTATTCCAAAGGGTATCATCAGGCAGATTTGCTCTTTCACAGCTAACTTTTTTTATCATTCAGGGAAAGAAAAGAAGCTGCACACTATATCATGGGCCAACTCTACTAGAGACAAGGGAGGAATGAGTATCCTCTCTGCCTCTTCCCTAAATCTGATAAGTAAAATCAAGGTACTTTGGAAATTTAATTTGAGTGAGTCTCTCTTTGCCAAGTGGTGTAAAGCCAAATATGAGTCGATATGGAACCCAACTCACTCTAGAGCTTCACCCCTTTGGAAAGAACTAAAATCCATTGCTATTAGATTTAAAGACAAATTCTGTTATAAAATTGGTAATGGTAATACCTTCTCTCTATTTTATGATCCTTGGTGTGAGGGCTCTTCCTCAGCATTCTTGGATTAAGAGGTATTGAGATGATGGGTCTTCCTTCTATTTAAGTTCTATCATTTCAAACAAGGAATGGAACTTACCTCTGGACTTTATAAATGCTTATCCAAGAACCTCTAACATAATACTCTCCATCCAAATCCTTGATGGGGATGATTCTATTGTGTGGAACAGCTACAAGACCCTTACCAACAAAGAATTTAAGGAGGCTATTTTTGAAACTCACTCCAATGTAAGCTAGAGCAAAGAAATATGGTTCAAAGGAAATGCTATCAATTATGCATTATATTGTTGGATGGCATACTTAGAAGGCCTTAAAACCTCTAAAATTTTAGCCAAAAGAGGGTTGGGTACACATCTAAACTGCTATTTTTTCCATAAACATCCTGAAACACACTCTCATCTATTTTTTGAATGTCCTTTTTCTATGAAATTGATTAGAAATCTGTTACCAAATGACACTTCTTCCTTTTGCAATCTACTCTGACAAGTTAAGGTAATGTTGAGGATTATTCTAAGAAAATGATTACTAGATCTCATTGGCTTATAACTGCTGTCATGGTTTATTCTCTGTGGAGGGAAAGAAATAACAGGTTGTTCTCCAAATGCTCATCTTCCTATGAAGATCTGGTGGAGTTGATTCAAACAAGAGTTGTTGCAAAATTGACTCGATGGAAGATGAAAGACTCAAGACCAAACTTTGTCTCTAATTTGATTTTGAAATGGAACAGAAACAAACCTCCTTGACTTCAATACCTCTGCACACTCTCCTCCTTCTATCCCTTATTCAGTTAGGCTGGTTCAAGGTGGACAATGATGACTAAGGCTATTTCTTTAATGATGGATTCCTGTTTGGATGTCCTCCCAGCAACCTGGGCTCTACCATTCTGTGATCTCTGTTATATCATCCCCATTGGACGGCTGAGATGGCAACCGCAGGTCTCCCTCTCATGCTTTTTGACACTAGACCGTGGTGATTCCTGGTTATTCCAATTTTTGGAATGTCTGAGTCCCCCAGTTTTTCTGTTTATTTGTGTTTCTCCTCTTACTTTTTGTGAGTAAATATAGGGGTTAATTGTTCTTCAGTTTTACTATGTTCTCACAGGTCTTTTGAGTTTACATAACTTGTAAGCTAAGTTTTTTCCTTTTGTTAATGTGTCCCTGCTCTTCTCTGGGTTTTCCCCCAGTCTGTATGTCCTTGTAACATTTTTATTACTTTGGAATGATTATTGGGCCTAGCCCTCAAACTTTTCCAAAAAAGTAAAGTAAAGTAATGTAAAGTAAAGTAAGAAAGTAAAGTAAGAAAGCAAAGTAAAGTAAGTAAAGTAAGAAAAGTAAGTAAGAAAGTAAAAGTAAAGTAAATTAAGTAAGAAAGTAAGAAAGTAAGTAAAGTAAAGAAAGTAAGTAAAATAAAATAAAATAAAAAAAAAGTAAAATAAGTAAATAAAGTAAAATAAATAAATAAATAAATAAGTAAATAAATAAGTAAAATAAATAAAATAAAGTAGAAAGAAATATAAGTAAGTAAAATAAATAGAATAAAATAAAATGAAAGTAAGAAAATAGTAAATAAGAAATGTATAAAATCGTAAATAAAGAGTAAAAGTCGTAAAGTAAAATAATAAATAGTAAATAAAGTAAAATAAAAGAAATAAAATAAGTATAAATAAAGAAAATCAAAATCGTAAGAAATAATAAATCAAGAATAAGTCGTCAAAGAAATAGAAATCGTCGTCAGAATAAAGAAATGTCAGAAAGTAAATCGTCAGTAATAAATCAGTCGTCGTCAGAATAAAGTAAATAAGAAGTAAATAAATCATCGTAAAGTAAAGTAAAAGTAAGTAAAAATAAGTAAATAAAATTAAGAAATCGTCGTAAAGAAGTAAAATCAAAAGTAAAGTAAGTAAAATCATAAAAGTAAAAATAGAGAAATAAATAAAGAAAAGTAAAATAAATAAGTAGAAAGTAAATAAAAAAAGTAAAAGTAAAATAAGTATAAAATTAAAATAAAGTAAGTAAAAGAAAGTAAAAGTAAAGTAAATTAAAGTAAAATAAGAGAAAGTAAAATGTAAAAGTAAGTAAATAGTAAAGTAAAGTAAAATAAGAAAAGAAAGTAAAGTAAAAAGTGTAAATAGTAAAGTAAAGTAAGTAAAATAGAAATAAGTATGTAAAGTAAAATAAAATAAGTATAAATAGAAATAAATAAAGTAAAGTAAGTAAGAAAGTAAAGTAAGTAAAGTAAGTAAAGTAAGTAAGTAAGAAAGTAAAATAAAATAAAATAAAATGAAATAAATAAAGTAATGTAAAGTAAAAGTAAATAAGTAAGTAAAGTAAAATAAAGTAAAAGAAAAATAAAAGAAATAATAAAATAAATAAGAAAATAAAATAAAAGAAAGAAAGAAAATAAAAATAAAGTAAAGTAAAGATAAGAAATAAGTAAAATAAATAAAGTAAATAAATAAAGTAAATAAAATAAATAAATAGAAAGTAAAGTAAGAATAAAATAAATAAAAATCGTAAAAGAATAGTAAAATAAAATAAATAAGTAAAAGTGATAAAGAATAAATAAAGTCGTCGTAAAATAGAGTAAAATAATCAGTAAAATAAGAAAATAAATCGTAAATATAAAATCGTCAGTAAAGTCGAAAAGAGAAATAAAGTAAAATAAAAAAAAGAAAGTAAAATAAAAGAAAATAAAAATAAAATAAATCTAAAATAAAATAGAAAGATAAAAATAAAATAAAAGAAAATAAAAAAAGAAAAAGAAAAATAAAATAAAGTAAAAGAAATAAAATAAATAAAATAGAAATAAAATAAAATCAAAATAAGAAATAAAATAAAGTAAAGAAATCAGAAATAAAATTAGA
This sequence comes from Cymbidium sinense, assembly GCA_021442155.1. Taxonomy (NCBI): domain Eukaryota; kingdom Viridiplantae; phylum Streptophyta; class Magnoliopsida; order Asparagales; family Orchidaceae; genus Cymbidium; species Cymbidium sinense. The sequence continues at coordinate 34,281 of JAKCPB010001334.1, forward strand.
AAGTCAAAATGAAATAAGTAGAAGAAAATAAAATAAAGTAAAATAAGAATCAAAATAAGAAAAGTAAATCATCATAGAAATAATCGAAAATCGTCTAAAATAGTAAAGAAAATCGTCGTCAGAAATAAATCATAAATAAAATAAGAATAAGTAAAATCAAGAAATAAAAGTAAATAAATTAAAAGTAAAGTAATAAAGTAAAAGTAAATAAAGTAAAATAAATAAATAAAAAGAAATAAAGTAAAGTAAAGTAAAATAAAATAAGTAAAGAGTAAAAATAGTAAATAAAGTAAGTAAAGTAAAAAGAAAAAGTAAAATAAAAAATTAAAGTAAAGAAATATAAGTAAAATAAAATAAAAGTAAATAAAAAGTAAAAGTAAAATAAAATAAAATAAAAATAAAGTAAGTAAGTAAAAAGTAAGAAAATAAAGTAGTAATAAGAATCTGAAGTAAAATGAAAATAAAATAAAGTAAAATCTGTAAAGTAAAAGAAATAAAATAAAGTAAATAAAGAAATAAGTAAATTAAAATAAAGTAAGTAAAAAAAGTAAAATAAAATAAAAAATAGTAAAGTAAGTAAAGTAAGTAAGTAAAGTAAGTAAAGTTAAAAGTAAGTAATTTATGTTGGGTTTAGTTCTCGATGTATTTCCTAAAACTATTCTTGGATTTCTGTGTTGGCATTATTGCCTCTGTTGCCTCTGTTGTTGGTTGACTCTTAACTTTCCATCTACTTATTTGAGATTTTTGTTCTTGATGTTTCCCTGCCTGAAGGGGGGTGTGCTTCCTTTTTCCTTAATCTTCTTGTTAGAGATGACCCTTTTCCAAACTTGTAGGGACATATTGTTTATTTGCTTACAATCCCTATCTTGTCTTGATTTGTTCTCTGTTGGTTCCTTTGCATGATTGTGACTATTTTTTGCCTCTCCTTCCTGCGTCTCTCTTGATATTTACTTTTGACTAGTCTTTTCTCCTTGATTTAATTGATTGTATGCTACTATTTTTTTTCTTTTGGTTTCAATGCTATAATTGTATTGCATTTTATATCTTCCATTGGGCTCAATATTTGATCAGCTGTCTTGGCTTCTGGGTGAATGGTCTTAAGGGTTTTTATCTACAGCAGGCTTATTTTTATGGTTGGCTTTCTGACTGGTCCTATCTTCTATTGTTTGAGGGGTGGCTAGCTAGATTATTAGTGATTTGGAGGTATGGGACTTTCTGCCTTTTCATTACTCTCTTGGACCATTTAGATTTGTGCAATTCCTGTTGTGAATTTGCTATTATCAAGGTGATTATTAGCATCTGTTTGGGAGGACATGAATGGGGTTTCCCTTATATCCTGTATGACCTTTTGGTTTCCTTTGTTCATTAAGCTACTTTTTGTTTATGGAATAATTGGTTACAAAGGCTTTTACCTGTTTCATCTTTATGGATTTCTTATATTGGAGGCTCTTACCTTTGTTCTCCCAACTGTGGGTTTGTTGTTGGTTGTCCTGCTTTTGGTTGGGTCCTTTTTCATTTTCCCTTTGGGTTTGTGCTGCCCCTTTTCCCAACCTGCAACGATAAAGTGTTTTATTTACTACCCATTTCTATTCTTTCCTTTCATGACTGGGTTATTTTCTTGACTCCATCTCTTGTTGTCTTTCTTGTGGCTAGTTGCTTAGCTACTGGGCTATTTTCCCTTGACTGACAGGTTTTTTCTGCTGCTATTTGGTTGATTCGCATTTTGGTTCTTTGCAGTTTTGGCGCTGTCTTCAAAAATCATTATCAGGTTTAGTATCTATTTTGCTATTTTGGCATTTTCTAGCATGCTCTTTCTGGATATTATGCACTGCAGGCTAGCTTTTCTGGTTGCTCTTGTCTATGTTTTCTTGTTCTCTTAATTACTGATTGGATAATCATTAGATATATGCCTTTGGATCTGTTAAACTTGTGCAATTATTGATGTGATCATGTTATTATTAAGGGGACTATTAACATCTGTATTGTTGATCCTGAATGGCTATTATTTTGGACTCAAGCCTGGCCTTTTACTCTGATGATTGTAGTATATTTCACCCCTTTAGCTGTGGCCTTGATTTTTCTGTTAGCTTACTGGGTATGTTTTGCTTGACTCTCTTTGATATGTATATTTATTCTTGTGGTCTTATTATCAATATGGTGGATGTGCCCAAAATTTTCAATTTGGTTTGGGATTTTGTGGGCTAATTCTCATGCCTTGTGGGCATTATTTGGTGATACATATCTTATATGGGGTGGGTCGTATCCCTTTACCATTCCGATCTATGCTGCCTTCTTTTCTATTGTGTATGCAGGTATTAAAGAGCATATCAACTCCTGCAGGTGGAAGTTGTTCCACCTCAGGTATGTAGGCTATGAAGGCCGGGATGATTTCACTCATCTTTTGGTTAGTAGTAGCACTTGTCATGTAACCCTTCATTGGAAGTTTGGATGCTTATGTTTGTGGCTGCCCCAAATTTGTGTGACTGAGCCTGAGCCTGCTCTCACTAGATCTTGTATAATTCACTAATTTTATTATGTTTTCACCTTTAATTTGATCTGTATTGCTTTAATTATGCTAACTCTTTTACCTAGATGCTTGCAGATTCTGTGTTATTTCTTTAATGAAGGCATCGACTTCTCTCATCCTCAAGAGCCTTTGATGAAGATGGTCCATTGGCTTTTATTTTTTATCTATCTTTATCTATTGCTTTCCTTTTCCTTTTCTTTGTTTTGATTATAACTAGATAGGGGATTTACTCTCTAGGCTATTTGTAGCTCTTTGAGCAGTAGTTTCTGAGTTTATCCCCTTTTAAGGACCTTATAATCCTTTGTTTGTGGCAATAAAATTCCCCTATATGGAGTTTCCTAAAAAAATAAACCTATACCTAAAGTAACTAAATAAGCTAAAAAATAAACTTAAATCCTAAAAGCTAATAAACCTAAATCTATACCTAAACCCTAAGAATGGGCATAACCTTGATGGCAGGAACATCACCCTCAACCAGGCTCAGTCTAGATCAGGCGGTAAGGTGGAGGTGGCGGTTCTTGATGGTGGGATCTAGAGGTATTGGTGGACATGGACGTGGTGGTTGAAGCAGTGGTGGTTATGGAGACGGGAGGAGCGACGGAGGTTATAGCCATGGTTGTGGTGGAGGGAGAGGTTGGGGATATGATGGAGGATCCATCTATTTGAGAGGCCGTGGTGGTTCTGATGGAAACTAAAGAAACTGAATAACGACTGATTCGATCTGCTGCTTATGGAACTATGTCTTTATAGTAGAGATAGTTTTAGTTATCTAAGGTTTTTGATTTGCTCTATTTCAGCTCATTTTTTATCTATGTCATCACTTGTGTCTTAGGAAACTTAGTGTTTTACTTGGTCGATGAAATAAACAAGATGAAATGTTGAATATGAATTTGTTCTCTGTTAAAAAAAACAAAAACCTTAAAACCTAAACTAAAACCTAAACCCTAAAAAACCTAAACCCTAAAAACCTTAAACCCTAAAAACCATAAACCCTAAATCGTAAACCATAAACCCTAAAACTTTAAACCCTAATTCCTAAACCCTAAAACCATAACCCTAAACCCTAAATTAAAAACCCTAAACATTAAAGCCTAAACCCTAAAACTAACCCTACTCAAGTGGCTGGGGTGGTTCTGATGAGAACTAGAGAAATTGAACAATGGTCGATCCGATCTGCTACTTATGAAACTGTGTCCATACAACAGAGATGGTTATAATTATCTAGGGTTTTGATTTGCTCTATGTGCTCATTTTTATCCATTTTGTTCTATATAGGAAACATGTTTTAGAAAACTAGGTGTGTTACTTGGTTGATGAAATCAAAAGAAAAATGTTGAATCGATTTCTTCTCTAAAAATAAAACCAAAAAACCTTAAACTAAAACTTGAACCCCATACCTAAGCCCTACTAAACCCTAAAAAACCCTAAACCCTAAACCCCCAAACCCTAAACCCTACCATCTAAATCATAAACCTAAAATCTAACCCTAAACCCCAAACTTAAACCACAAAATCCTAATAAAGATCCACCACTAAACCAGGCTGAGCCTACACCCTGGCCCCCACTTCTAAAACCTAAACTAAACCTCCTAAACACTAAACAACCACTCCACCATAAACTCAAACTCTCTCTGACCACCTCCCTGAGCCACTCCCCCCTATCACTGGACCCACCTAAACTCCCTACCAGGCCCTGATCCTAATTAACTCTAAACTCCAGGCCCTAAATTATCCCTAAACCCTGGGCCTGTGGCTACTGGATCCTCCCTCTCTCTGGGACCCTGATCACTAGATCACCCTGGTTCTTAAATCTTATCACAATTCTAAACTATAAATAAAATAAAACTAAACCAAAATAAAATTAAAAAAATAAATTCTAAATCATACCTTAAATCCTAAACCTAACTCCTAAACTACAACCCACCTTCTAAACCATAGACCCTACTAAACCACACCCTCCCTAAATCCTAAGCATAAAGTAAACACTAAACCCTAAACCCTAAAACACTTACACCCCAAAACTCTAAACTCTAAACCCACCTAAACCATACTAAACCCCCCAAACCCTAAACCTAAACCCTAAACTTAACCCTAAAGTAACTAAATAAATTAAAAAAATAAACCTAAACCCTAAAATGTAATAAAACTAAACTTAAACCTAAACCCTATGAATGGGTAGAACCTTGATGACAGGAACATCACCGTGAAACAGGCTCAACCTAGATCTCATGGTGGAGGCAAAGGTGAAGGCGATGGTTATCGCAGTGGTGGTGGGGGATCTAGAGGTATTGGTGGATATGAAGGTGTTGGTCAAAATAGTTGTGGTTATAGAGGTGGGAGGAGCGACGAAGGTTACAGCCGAGGTGGTGGTGGAGGGAGAGATCGAGGATATTATGAGGATACTACTACTCGAGAGGCCGGGGTGGTTCTAATGGGAATTGGAGAAACTGAAGAATTGCCGATCCGATCTACTACTTATGGAACTATGTCTTTACAATAGAGACGGTTTTAGTTATGTAGGGTTTTTGATTTGCTCTATGCGTGATCATTTTTTACCCATTTTTGATCTATGTCATCGCATGTGTCTTAAAAAACTTGGTGTGTTACTTGGTTGATGAAATCAAAAAGATGAAATGTTGAATATGAAATTATTCTCTATTAAAAAAAAATTCCCTAAACTAAAACTGACCCCTAAAACCTACTAAACCCTAAAAAAACCCTAAACTAAATCCTAAACCTAAACCCTAAACCCTAAACTTTAAATCCTAAAAACCCTAAATCTAAATAAACCTTAAACTAAATAAAAACTAAACCTTAAATAAAAAATAAATAAACTAAAAACACCAAAATAAATAAAAAACATAAATAAAAACCCAAACCTAAACTTAAAGAAAATAAATAAAAATTAAAAAATAAACTAAAATAAAATAAATAAAAAAAAAACTAAAACTAATAAAAAAATAAAAAAATAAAATAAAATAAAACTAAAACTAAAATAAAAATAAAATATTAATCTAAATAAACTTAAACCTAACAAATAAACCTAAAAATAAATAAAAAAAATAAAACTTAAACCCTAAACTAAATAATAAACTAAAATAAAATAAAAAATAAACCTAAACTAAAATAAACTAAAATAAATAAAACCTAAACATAAACCTAAAATAAACTAAACATAAAATTAAACATAAACTAAATAAAATAAAATAAATCAAAAATGAATTTAAACATAAACTAAAACAAAAACCTAAAAATAAGCCTAAAATAAAAACCTAAAACCTAAACCTTAAATAAATGAAACCTAAACTACCTAAAATAAAAAATAAAACTTAAACCCAAAAATAAAATAAAATAAAATCAACTTAAAAATAATCCTAACCTAAAATAAACAAAAAATAAATATAAACTAAAAAAACATTAAAAATGGATAAACTAAACTAAATAAAATAAAAAACCTAAATAAAATAAAATAAATTAACTAAATTAAACTAAACCTACATGTTTGCTTGTTTTTTTTTAAAACCTGATCCTTCCTACTTAAACCTAAACCTACTACACCTAAACCCTCACTAAACATGATCACCTAAACTAAACTAAAAAAACTGCTTACTAGATCTTACCCTCTTTATCCCTGACCCTAATCCCTGCCCTGACCTGGGCCACTGGCCAAAAGGTTAAACTGAGCCACTAATCCATCCCACTAAACCCTAAATCCTGGGCTTCTTTGGGCCCTAAACCCCACTTGCCCTGGGCCTACCAAACCCTAAACCACTAAGGCCCTCCTCCACTGGGCTACTCTACCTAGGCTAAACCCTAAACTCTGACCTGACCTTAAATCTAAAATCATAAAAACCTACTAAAGCATAATCTCCAAATACTAAACTAAAATTAATCCTATAAAGATAAATAAAACCTAAACCTAAATAAAATTAAAAATAAAATCTCACCCTACCACAACCTGGGACTTAAACCATAAATCAAACCCTACTCTACTAGGCCAATTAAAATCTAACCCTAAACCAAATCTACCCTCCTCTAAACCCTCCATCCACAAAACCCTAAAAATCCTCTCTACCCTCTAACCCTACCCACACCCTCTAAACTATCATAAACCCTAAACTAAACTCTCTAAACTACATTACACCCCAAACCCCAACCTAATGCTAAAGTAATTAAATAAATTTAAACATAAACTAAACCCTAAACCTAATTAAACTAAAATAAACCTAAACCCTAAGAATGGGGAGAACCTTGATGGCAGAACATCACCGTCAAACCAGTCTAGATTTGACTATGGGCGTGGCAGGTGGCGGTTATCATAGTGTTGGGGATCTGGAGTCGGATATGAAGGTTGTGGTCAGAACAGTGGTTGTTATGGTGGCGGGAGGAGCGACAGAGGTTATAACCGTTGTGGTGGTGGTAGGAGAGATCGATTATAAGATGGTGGATCTTGCTACTAGAGAGCCTGGGGTGGTTCTGATGGGAACTGGAGAAATTGAAGAATGATCGATCTGATCTGCTACTTATGGAATTGTGTCTTTACAGTAGAGGTGGTTCTAGTTATTTTGGGTTCTTGATTTGCTCAATGCGTGTTCATTTTTTATCCATTTTTGATTTATGTCATCGCTTGTGTCTTAGAAAACTTGGTGTGTTACTTGGTTGATGAAATAAAAAAAAGAAATGTTAAAAAAAACCAAAAACCCTAAACCCTAAACTAAAACCTGAACCCTAAATCTAAAACCTAAACCTTAAACCATAAACCCTAAACCCTAAACCCTAAACCCTAAACCCTTAAAGCTAAACACTAAACCATAAAACCAAAATAATAAATCCTAAACCCTGAACCCTAAAAGCCTAAAAACCTAAACCTAAACTAAATAACACCTAAAAATAAAATAAATAAAAAAACTTAAACCAACATTAAATAAAAAAATAAAATAAAATAAAAACATAAATGAAAACTTAAACCTAAACCTAAATCTAAACCTAAACTTAAAAACAAAATAAAATAACAAATAAAAACTAAAATAAAATAAAATAAATAAAAACTTAAATTAAATAAGAAAAATAAAAATCTAAAATAAAATAAAAATTAAACCTATAATAAAATAAAATAAACCTAAAAGAAAATAAAATAAAAACTAAATAAAAACCTAAACCTAAAAAATAAACCTCAAAATAAATAAAAAATAAAACTTAAACCCTAAACTAAAAAAAACACCTAAACCTAAAATAAACAAAACCTAAATCTAAACTGATAGGTTTATGTTTATTTAGTTTATTTTTTATGTACTTGGGTTTATTTTATTTTTATTTAAATTTAGGATTATTTTTTATTTTTATTTATTTAGTTTAGGTTTTTTATTTTAGTTTATTTTTTACGTTTAGGTATATTTTTTAGTTGAGTTTTATTTTATTTTATTTTTTAGGTTTAGGTTTTATTTTATTATTTTTATGTTTAGGTTGAGGTTTTTATTTCACTTTTTTGGTTAAGGTTTTAGGCTTATTTTTAGGTTTATTTATTTTAGTTTAGGTTTTTCATTTTAGTTTATTTTTTACGTTTAGGTATATTTTTTAGTTGAGTTTTATTTTATTTTATTTTTTAGGCTTAGGTTTTATTTTATTATTTTTAAGTTTAGGTTGAGGTTTTTTATTTGGTTAGGTTTTAGGCTTATTTTTAGGTTTTATTTTTTAGTTTAGGTTTATGTTTATTTTTAGTTTATTTTATTTTATCTTGTTTAGGTTTAGGTTTAGGTTTAGTTTATTTAAGGTTTAGGTTTTCTTTAGTTTAGAATTTAAGTTTTATTTATTTATTTATTTTTTATGTTTTACTTTTAGGTTTATTTTTTAGGCTTAAGTTTTAATTTAGTTTTATTTTATTTTATTTTAGGTTTAGTTTATTTTTATTTTACATTTAGTTTTTATTTTATTTGGATTTTTTACTGTAAGGTTTATTTTATTATTTAGTTCAGTTTAGGTTTTTATTTATTTTATTTTAGTTTAATTTTATTTTTTTATTTCATTTTATTTTTTGGTTTAGGTTTATGTTTTAGTTTAGGATTTTAGTTTATTTTAATCATTTTATTTTATTAAGGCTTAGCTTTTTTGCATTTATTTTTTTATTAGGTTTTATTTAGTTTAAGTTCAAGTTTTTTGGTTTTTAGGGTTTAGGGTTAGTTTAGGGATTAGGGTTTCAGCTTTAGGGGTTTTAAGGTTTTTAGGATTTAAGGTTTACATTTTATGGTTAGTTTAGGGTTTAGGGTTTTAAGGTTTAAGCTTTAAGGTTTAGGGTTTAGGGTTTAGGGTTTAGGGTTAGGGTTAGGTTGATTTGGGGTTTAGTTTAGGGGAGGGTTTATTTTTAGAGGGGTTTAGGGTTTAACATTAGTTTAGGGTTTAGGATTAGATTTTAGGTTTAGGGTTATTTTAAAAAAAATAAGTAAACTAGTAGGTTTAGGTTTTACTTTATTATTTTTTTTATTTTATTTTTATTATATTTATTTATTTTATTTTTATTTAGTTTATTTTATTTATTTTAGGTTTATTTATTTTAATTTAGGTTTTATATTTTAGTTTATTTTTTAAGTTTAGTTTTATGCATATTATTTAGTTTAGTTTTATGCATTTTTTTTAGTTTGGGTTTAAGATTTTAGGTTTTATTTTTTAGTTTAGGGTTTAAAATTTAGGTTTAGGTTTTAAGTTTAGGTTTATGGTTGCATGTTTGGGGTTATTTTAGGGTTAAGGGTTAGGTTTTTGTTATATATATATATATATATATATATATATATATATATATATACATATATAAATTTTTTTTTATTAAGTTTTAGTTTTTTAATTGTTTAAAATTTAAGGTTTAGGATTTTAAGGTTTAAAGTTTAAGGTTTATTTACTTTAGTTTAGATTTTTAATTTTAGCTTTTTTTAGCTTTAGGTTTATTTTTTAGTTTAGTTTTATTTTTATTTTATATTTTTAGGTTTAGATTTTATTTTTTATTTTTAGGTTTTGATTTAGGTTTTACATTTTTTTTAGTTTATTTATTAGGTTTTATTTTTTTAGTTTAGGTTTAGTTTATTTTATTTTATTTTTTATTTATGGTTTAGGTTTAGGTTTAAGTTTAAGTTTAGTTTATTTTAGGTTTAGGTTTAGGTTTTATTTTTTTTAGTTTAGTTTATTTTAGTTTACATTTATGTTTAGTTTTTTTTTAGTTTAAGGTTTAGTTTTTATTTTTTATTTATTTTTAGGTTATATTTTTAGGTTTATTTTTTAGGTTTAGGTTTTTATTTAGTTTTTATTTTATTTTATTTTAGGTTTATTTCATTTTTATTTTAATTTTACTTTTTATTTTATTTAGGTTTTTAATAGTTAGGTTTATTTTATTTTTTAATATAGTTTAGGTTTTTCTTTAGTTTAATTTAGTTTATTTTTAGTTTTATTTTAATTTATTTTTTATATTTAGGTTTTTTGTTTTAGGTTTTTTATTTATTTTTCTTTATTTATGTTTAGGTTTTCATTTATTTTATTTTTTGGTTTTATTTAGTTTAGATTTAAGTTTTTAGGTTTTTAAGGTTTAGGGTGTAGGGTTTATGGTTTAGGGTTTAGGGTTTTAGGGTTTAGGGTTAGCTTAGCTTTTTGGGTTAGTTTGGGGTTTAGGGTTTCGGGTTTAGGTTTTAGGGTTTAAGGTTTAGTGTTTAGGCTTTAGGGTTTAAGGTTTTTAGGGTTTAGGGTTTAGAGTTTAGGGTTTTATGGATATGGTTAAGGTTTAGGGTTTAGAATTTATGGTTTAGGGTTTGGGGTTTGGGTTTAAGGTAAGTTAAGAATTTAAGATTTAGGGTTTTTTAGGGTTGTATGTTTAGGGTTTAGGGTTTTTCAGGGTTTAGGGTTTATTGTTAGTTTTATGGTTTAGGGTTTAAGGTTTAGGTTTTAGTATTTAGGGTTTAAGGATTTTTTTTTAAAAAAAAATTAAGTAAACCCATAGGTTTAGGTTTATTTAGTCTATTTATTATTTAATTTTGGTTTACTTATTTTATTTTTATTTTTATTTTAGTTTATTTTTTTAATTTTAGTTTTAGGTTTAAGTTTAAGTTTAAGTTTATTTTTTAGTTTAGTTTTATTTTTATTTTATTTTTTACATTTAGGATTTATTTTATATTTTTAGGTTTAAGTTTAGGTTTTTATTTTATTTTTTTAGGTTTAGGTTTTTGGTTATTATTTTAGGTTTTTTTTTAGGTTTAATTTTTTAGTTTAGTTTTAGGTTTATTTTTAGTTTATTTTGTTTTATATAGTTTATGATTTAAGTTTTATTTATTTTAGTTTATATTTAGGTTTATTTTATTTGGTTTATTTTAGGTTTAGTTTTTTTTGTTTAGGGTTTAGGATGTATTTTTTTATTTATTTTTAGGTTTATTTTTGAGGTTTAGGTTTTTATTAAGTTTTTATTTTATGTTTAGTTTTTATTTTATTTAAGTTTTTTGGGGTTTATTTTATTTTTTAGTTTAGTTTATATTTTTATTTATTTTATTTTAGTTTAGTTTTTATATTTTATTTTACTTTATTTTTAGCTTTAGGTTTAGGTTTGCGTTTAGGTTTAGGTTTAGGATTTAATTTTGGTTTTTATTTTACTTTATTTTTTATTTTATTTTGGTTTAGGTTTTTTTATTTATTTTATTTTTAAGCTTTATTATTTTTAGGTTTAGGTTTTGAGGTTTTTAGGGTTTAAGGTTTAGGGTTTAGGGTTTAGAGTTTAGAGTTTGGGGTTTAAGATTTAGGGTTTAGGGCTGTAGATTTTAGGGATTAGGGTTTAGGGTTTTATGGTTTAGGGTTTAGGGTTTAGTGTTTAGGGTTGTAGGTTTAGGGGTATTTTTTAGATGTATTTTTTCATTTTTTTTAAATTAAGTATACTAGTAGGTTTAGGTTTATTTAGTTTATTTAGTTTATTTTTTATTTTTTTAGTTTATTTTATTTTTTTACTTTTATTTAGGTTTATTTTTATTTTTTTAGTTTAGTTTATTTATTTTAGTTTATTTTTTAGGTTTAGGTTTAGGTTTTGGTTAATTTTTTAGTTTATTTTTATTTTTATTTTATTTTTTAGGTTTATGTTATAAATTTTATTTTTAGGTTTAAGTTTAGGTTTTTATTTTATTCTTTTAGGTTGAGGTTTTATGTTTCTATATTAGTTTTATTTTTATGTATTATTCTTTATTTTAGGATTATGTTTATTTTTAGTTTATTTTATTTTATTTAGTTTTTCTTTAGGTTTAGGTTTAAGTAAGTTTATGTTTAGATTTACGTTTTATTTATTTTAGTTTAGTTTATCTTAGTTTTGGTTTAGGTTTATTTTTTTATTTTAGGTTTAGGTTGTTTTTTTAGATTATGGTTTAGGTTTTATTTTTTATTTATTTTTAGGTTTTATTTTTTGGTTTATTTTTTTGGTTTAGGTTTTTATTTTATTTTAACTTTATTTTATTTTTATTTTAGGTTTAATTTTTATTTTATTTAGCTTTTTTATTTATTTTTAGTTTAGTTTAGATTTTTATTTATTTATTTTTAGTTTAGTTTTTATTTTTTATTTTATTTCCTTTTAGGTTTAGGTTTAGGTTTTGGTTTTAGTTTATGTTTTTATTTTATTATAAATTTTCATTTTATTTTGGTTCAGATTTATTTATTTATTTTATTTTTAGGTTTTATTTAGTTTAGGTTTAGGTTTTAGCTTTTTAGGGTTTAGAGTTTCGGGTTTAGGTTTAGATTTTTATTTTCGATTTTATTGTTTTGGTTTAGGTGTAGTTTTATTTTTACTTTATTTTATTTAGTTTAGGGTTTAGGTTTAGGTTTTATTTATTTTAGTTTAGTTTATTTATTTTAGGTTTAGGTTTATTTTGTTTATTTTATTCTTATTTTAGGGTTAGTTTTTATTTTTCGTTTAGGGTTTTGGTTTAATTTTTTATTTATTTATAGGTTTTATTTTTAGGTTCATTTTTGGTTTATGTTTTTATTTAGTTTTTATTTTATTTTATTTTAAGTTTATTTTTTTTATTTTCCATTTAGTTTTATTTTATTTAGGTTTTTTATTCTAAGGTTTATTTTATTTTTTGTTTTGTTTAGGTTTTTATTTATTTTATTTACTTTATTTATTTTTGTTTATTTTATTTTATTTTTAGGTTTAGGTTTTTATTTTATTTTATTTATTTAAGTTTAGGTTTTATTTATTTATTTTATTTTAGGTTTTATTTAGGTTTAGGTTTTAGGTTTATTTTAGGTTTAGGGGTTTTTATTTAGGGTTTGGGGTTTTTATTTAGGGTTTAGGGTTATAAATTTTAGGGATTAGGGTTTATGGTTTAGGGTTTAGGGTTTAGGGGCTAGGGTTTTGGTTTATTTAGTTTATTTTTTGTTTATTATGCATTTTTTTAATTTTTTTTATTTTTCTTTTTTATTTAGTTTAGTTTATTTATTTTAGGTTTATTTATTTTTGTTAATTTTTAGGTTTAGGTTTAGGCTTAGGTATATTTTTTTAGTTTAGTTTTATTTTTATCTTTTTTTACAGTTTAGGTTTTATTTTTTATATTTAGGTTTAGGTTTACGTTTTCATTTTATTTTTTTAGGTTAAGGTTTTAGGTTTTTATTTTAGGTTTATTTTTAGGTATTATTATTTTGTTTAGGTTTAGGTTTATTTTTAGTTTCTCTTATTTTATTTAGTTTTAGTTTAGGTTTAGGTTTTATTTATTTTAGTTTAGTTTATCTTAGTTTAGGTTTAGGTTTATTTTAATTTTATTTTCGATTTAAGTTTTTTTCTCTAGTTTAGGGTTTTGGTTTTATTTTTTATTTATTTTAAGTTTTATTTTTTGGTTTAGGTTTTTATTCAGTTTTTATTTTATTTTATTTTAGGCTTATTTTAATTTTATTTTAGGTTTAGTTTGTATTTTATTTATATTTTTTATTTTTTTTGTTTAGTTTAGGCATTTATTTATTTTAGTTTAGTTTTTATTTTTAATTTTATTTTTTTAGGTATAGGTTTAGGTTTGAGTTTTAGTTTATGTTTTTATTTTAATATATTTTCTCATTATATTTTGGTTTAGGTTTTTTATTTATTTTATTTTTAGGTTTTATTTAGTTTAGGTTTAAGTTTTTAGCTTTTTAGGGTTTAGGGTTTAAAGTTTAGACTTTAGGTTTTAGGTTTTTATTTTAGGTTTATTTTTTGGATTTATTTTTTAGAATAAGTTTAGGTTTAGTTTTTGTTTATTTTATTTTATTTAGTTTAGGGTTTTTGTTTAATTTATTTTTAAGTTTAGGTTTAGGTTTTATTTATTTTAATTTAGTTTATTTTATTTTAAGTTTAGGATTATTTTATTTATTTTAATTTTTAATTTCAGGTTTAGTTTTTTTTTTTAGTTTAGAGTTTGGGTTTTATTTATATTTATTTTTAGGTTTTATTTTTAGGCTTATTTTTTAGGTTTAGGATTTTATTTAGTTTTTATTTTGTTTTATTTTAGGTTTATTTTATTTTTATTTTATTTAGGTTTTTCATTCTTAGGTTTTTTTTGTTTGCTTTAGGTTTTTATTTATTTTATTTAGTTTATTTTTATTAGTTTATTTTATTTTACTTTTAGGTTTAGGTTTAGGTTTTTATTTTGCTTTATTTTTTTATTTCATTTATGTCTAGGTTTTTTATTTATTTTATTTTTAGGTTTTATTTAGTTTAGGTTTAGGTTTTTAGGTTTTTAAGGATTAGGGTTTTGGGTTTAGGGTTTTATGGTTTAGGGTTTTATGGTTTATGGTTTAGGGTTAGGATTTAGGGTTTATGTTTAAGGTTTAGTGTTTAGGCTTAAGGGTTTAGGGTTTTTAGTGTTTAGTTTAGGTTAGGGTTTATTTTAGGGTTTAGGTTTGGGGTTAGTTTGGGTTTTAGGGTTTAGGGTTTAGGGTTTAGGGTTAGTGATAGGGTTTATGGTTTAGGATTTAGGGTTTTTTTAGATTAAGTAAACCGATAGGTTTAGGTTTATTTAGTTTATTTTTTGTTTATTTTAATTTTTTTTTATTTTGGTTTATTTTTTATTTTTATTTATTTTAGGGTTATTTATTTTGGTTTATTTTTTAGATTTAGGTTTAGGTTTATGTTTAGTTTTTTAGTTTATTTATTTTATTTATTTTCAGTTTAGGTTTGATTTTTTATTTTAAGTATATGTTTAGGTTTTTATTTTATTTTATTTTTTAGGTTTATATTTTAGGTTTTTATTTTAGGTTTATTTTTAGGTTTATTTAGTTTAGGTTTAGGTTTATTTATAGTTTATGGTTTAGGTTTAGTTTATTTTAGGTTTAGGTTTAAGTTTTATTTATTTTAGTTTATTTTATTTTAGTTTAGCTTTATGTTTATTTTATTTCTTTCATTTTAGGTTTAGCTTTTTTTAGTTTTGGGTTTAGGTTTTATTATTTATTTATTTTTTAGGTTTTATTATTAGATTTATTTTTAGGTTTAGGTTTATATTTAGTTTCTTTATTTAGGGTTTGTGCCACCATCCTTCATGATCTTTGATGGCTTGGAGCGTCGATAACATATTATGCACATTGTATTGACATTGGTGACAATGCACTCCTCTTTTCTTAGTTAGCGGTCTATTAGGTGTTGCATTTGATTGGTATGTCGACAACGGTTTTCAAGACTTTTCGAGTTGGAGCACCTCTTCATCAAGTGGTTTGCTGGAGCTCAGCAGAGGGTGACTATATGCGACCTCATTATAGAGAAATAGAAACTCAACGAGTCCTTTATTGATTACATTCTTAGGTGGAACAACCTGAGCATGTA
Organism: Cymbidium sinense; assembly: GCA_021442155.1. Classification (NCBI taxonomy): domain Eukaryota; kingdom Viridiplantae; phylum Streptophyta; class Magnoliopsida; order Asparagales; family Orchidaceae; genus Cymbidium; species Cymbidium sinense. The sequence goes on from JAKCPB010001334.1 coordinate 49,597, forward strand.
ATGTGAACCACAACTGTCCGAATAACATGCAATTAAGATTCTTCTCAAGAATATCTATGGCCCGGCTACCTTCATGCTTAAGGGCTTTACCATCAAAATATTTGTGAAATTAATCAATAGGCGGCTAACCTATAATAAAATAGTTTCCCTTTCCAATCATCATCTAGGCCCAAGCCATAAGTGTTTGAGAAGAAGGAGGAATAGTTGTGTGTCAATGGGAGGAGGAAAGCGCCAGAGTTCAGTATGAGAGACTACGAGCTCAACAGCCTCCTTTGCCATCTCTTCCACCACCTCAGCCATCATACCAGCCACTGCAGCTGCCACAACGACCATTTCCATCACCTCAGTAGCCTACCCAATAGTAGTATTCATATCCATCGCTAAGTAGCTACTTTCCACCTACTCTTGCCGATAGATTGAGTAATCCATATTCATTCAAGAGTGAGGTAGTTAGGAAAATATTTAAGAATCTATTAAAGAAACTGGACTTTCAGTTACTAGAGCCTAAGAGGAGTGTGATCTAGCTATTTCCCCAACCATGTTAGGCCATGTATTAGGATTATATCACTTTTAAGGACTAGCTTGGGCAACTACAAGAGCCACAGTTATCCCTAAGAATACTTATTAGAATAACCATCTAGTTAGAGTAATCCTTGGGATACTTGCATCCTCTTAAGACCAAGAAGGTTAGTATATCTCCCTATCCTCAACATCTAAGAAGATCATTTATAAGATCAAGAAGCTTTCCTTGGAGGTTCCTAAAGTAGCTCAAACCTCCAACATCAAGGAAGGTTTGCTAGTTACAAAGAATAACTCAGGGAAGGTGACAACCCAATAGCATCAACAGCTCACCATACTTGCGATAGTCTGGTAGTCTGTACCATCCAAGTCCGGTGCTCCACCTCCCGTTTACCACCTCTTAGCTCTCTTCATCGGGCATTGTATCTGAATAAGGGCACTAAATCCCTTACTCCTTACTTTACATGATTTCTATCATGTACCTCCACCAAAAGAAATTAATGTAAATATTCTACTTATTATCTACTTATGATGTTCTAGATTTTATTCCTATTGAGAGCTCTCTGAGTCTAAATACAAATAAAGGATCTAGTAGTTTTGATCCTTTCTTTATTGAGGACTATCCTTCGAATCAATCAAGTTCACCGAGATTGACTTGGACAACGAACTCAGGATCTCATAGGAGAAGATGTATATGGTGATGAAGGTAGAACTTTCCACAAGCTCATCATTCCAAGAAGTCACTAGTCAGTGGCAAAGTTCTACCTCCTAGGGTAGCACCTCAGGATAAGGGTAAGGAAGTCATTGCTTTCTATGAGCAAATAGCCCCTCCATAAGATGCTCCACCCATGGATATGCTTATGGAGGATGTCCTAATTCACCTTTGAAAGTTTCCAACTAAGTTAAGCATAAATAATACCCTTGACTTATCCAAAGAGATGAGGGAATCTATAATCAAGACCTTACTTGATCTAGAGATATGTAGCTTGATTTTACTAAGAGGCATGCCACTCGAAGGACATCTTAGGAGTTATATTTAGCGATGAAGACTTACTCCTCAGGATGATCGAGCATAATTTCCTCTTTACAGTACAGTGGATGTTGGGAAATATAGATTATCCAGAGTTCTGGTAGACCTAGGTGTATTAGTCAATATTATGAGTCTAAGATCCCTTGCCTACTTGAGGATTAACATCTCTAAACTCCAAAAAGAAAGGATGATGTTGAGATTCAATGAACAAGGTGAGAAGACCTTGTGGTGTTTATTTTTGGATGTAGGGTGGGAGGGACGATCATAAGGGTACTTTTTTGAGGTGATGTATAACATTGAGATATGATGTACTCTCTAAAGATAGAGGCATCACCCTACAATGGACCTAATCAAGTAATAAGGACTCCTAAGGCATGATGGGTCTATGAATAAAGTAGGGTTTATATTAAACCAGGTTCTTAAGTTCCCAAAGGAGGCAAGCCTCTATAGTTAATTACATCTTAGAAATTAAATTTCTTAAGAATACTCTCAATTAAAGCAGACAATTATCATCTCCAAAGATTTCAAAGTTAGACTATCAAAGGATTCATTGTATTTGGAAAATCAATTAGGAAAGTTCAATGAGAACACTTATTTTTGGAAGCCAAATGAAATAAGTAGGAAATACTCATGATACTAGGAAGCCTAGTGAGCATTCCAATCTATCCGATGGTTGGGATTTATAACTTTGAAGTTGAAAAGATTTATATGTTTTGATTTGAAATTTAATTAGATTACTAGTGCTTATAATCTAACAACACAAGGTTGAGGGAATGCGTAAGAGGTGAGGATTTATGCTAATAGCTGAGGAAAATACCTAGGATCCTAAATCTACGGAGCTTTAGTATGAGCTAAAGCACGACCAAAATCTAAGTGACAGGTGGACATAAGGGTTTACCTCAATAAGAGAGAATAAAATGTCTGATTTCTAGACTTATAACTGCTTGGAGTGGCCGCCAATTAACTCTTCTTATGATTTTAAAACCATGTAGTCCTGTCTTATGAATTGTAAGATAGCTAAGGTAGTTATTTAATTAGAATGAGTCTAAAGTCCTGAGTGGTATGAGCATATGACTTAATCTATAGATGCAAATTCTTTTCAAATTTTATTTCATTTTAGACAACATCATTTTGATAAAGACTTTAGGATTTCTTATGCTTAAATGCATGATGAAATAGGTTATGGGTCAAATCGACTAGATGGTGTTCTCCACCATAAGGGATGCCCTCATAGGTCAAGCATTCCTTTTATCGTGAAGGATGGAGATCCTTCATGTTCAAGAGTAAGAATATGCATGCATGATGTGAAACATATAACAATACATCTAAGTAGTTGCTAAATCTTTTAATTATCTTATTTATGTCTTAGGCTTTATGATGAGATTATGAGTTATTTAAAATTTAGTTATGAGTGATTAGTTGGGTAGAAAAGTTTTTTTTATCCTAAGATCTTAATTGTATTCAAGCCACACATTAAAGCATCAATCATTTAAGAAACTATGAAAGCATGCCGTCCTAATGCACAATGTAAACATAACATCAAATAATTATATGAACAAATGTAAAATAATAAAAGGCTGGTGAGATCAGGTATTGTCCTACAACCTAAAGGGAGATAAGATGGGTAGCTGAGCTCTACCCTTATACAACCTACAATATGAAAGAAAAATCATAATTGTATTAATTACAATGGGGGACTTCTTTCTTCATATCTCTATTTTTGATTCCATTCCTTCTTTGATTTGTATGGTGCCTGCTTCAAAGGCATCACAGGGCACCCCAGGATAAAGCCTTCTAGCCACTGCTTATCCTAATCCCTCATAGCACTAATCCTAATTCCTATTGCAAAAATTACATTTATGTGGGAAAAGTAAATCTAACTACACCTACAAAATAGAGGTTAGCTAAATATACATATAATCCCAAATAATTGTATTTATAATTTGGACTTAGCACCCTACACATGGGTAACTAAGCCCAACTGTCCTAACTTGGATTGTGCTTAAGGATTTAAGCAACATGCAAAAAAAGCATTCACATTTATTTTTTAGCATCCCTTTAGCATAATCCCCTGCACAAAACATGATTAGGCTAATATTGGCCTATCATCCAATCTACGAAGCATACACCCTAACATTCAATCTAAAATAATACATCATAAAACAAAATATACATCACATCATATGTCATTTTAACTTAGATCAAGAAGTGGTGACTTAATTCTAATGTGTATATTAAGGCTTGTGTTGTAAATCTTGTTAGGCATTAGTGTTGTATTTTCTAATTGCAGAAGGATTCAAATTAACATGAAAGGTTGATTTCACTTGAAGTAGTTTAATTGATTTGAGAGTTTTAATTTGTGTTTTCTTTTGCTTCATTTGATTAGGCTTAGAAACTAAGTGTTATAAAGAGAGGAAAAGAGAATTTTCCTCTTTCAACCATACCTTAAGTCACTTTCTAAAGTATATTAATTTGATTTAGTTCTCTTTAGTGAATAGCTTATTAAATGAATTAATTAATCCTAAGTTTTGGTTCACTTTAAATAATCCTATTCAAAATGAAAGGCATCTTAAGATTAATTTAATTGAATTACTACCATGACATATATTAAATCATTCCTTTCCATCACATGTAACATGCATATGATTTAATCCTAAGTGTATCTATACATGCAACATATTTTTAGCACTTAAATGATGAATGTATGTGTATGTTTAGAATTTATATTTTATTTGATTGAATTATTTAAACATATTAATTTAAAACTTTATCCAAATTATTATACAAAAGACATAAGAATTATAATTAAATAGGCATATCATTGTTATTAAACCGAAGTGAATCAAATGACCTCCTTGGAGCTAGCTAAAGCATCATATTATCGGGATGTCCAAACTACATACCCTTTTGAATTTAAACATATGTAAATTCGTATACATGAACATAGGAAGTAAGCTCCAAATCATATGACTAATTAGTTTAATCACATAGTTAATTATGAATGCATGCAATTTTAATGTAAAATGGGATTTTCATTCACTAATCACATATACATATACATGCACAAAGATATAGGCAAGTACGTGTCATTGTTAAACCGGGGAAGTGTGGTAATCAAATGACCTCCTTGGGGCTAACTAAGGCCTAGTATTTTTGGGATGTCCAGGCTATAAATTTTCTTTTCTTGGACACACATGGATGTATACATAAATGAGGGAAAGAAAACCATGCAAAGATATATATTTTTTAATTGAATAATTTATATATATGAATTAAAGCTCTATTTAAATTCTAATGTTGAAATACATAAGAATGAAATCAAATGGGTATGTGTCATTGTTAAACTAGGAAGTGAAGTAATAAAATGGCCTCCATGGGGCTACCTAAAACCTCATGTGTTCGGGATGTCTATAACTATTAACATTCAATCTTATATAAATCAATCAATAGTGGAAAGAAAACTTAACATTCATACACTTAAGCTATAAGCACATGCTTTTTTTGTATTTATAACTAGCATCATAACACATATTATTATTATTCATTTATAAGCTTTTGAAAATACATTTGGATTTAATAGTGATAATAGCCACGCATATATTAAATCAACACATGCAAGCTTACATAAAGTAAAATCAATTTTATTTTACTTGATTTTGAAAAGATGGATGCATGAATTCAAATGACATACCAAATTTAACATGATTGGATAGAGGACAATCAAATATAAGCATGTGATTCATTCAACCAAACTAGTTCTTGAGGACAAACAAATCAAATAAGATTATTTAAAGCAAAGCAAAGCTTCTTTATTAATTAAGTTTTTGATTTTATTTGATTTAAAGAGGAGAAGAGAAATCATCACTTGTTGTTTTAAACCCATTCCCACATTAGTGATTTGTTTAAGGAAAGGTAATTAATTTTTTTTTATGGGTTAATTAAGTTGAACCCTTAATTAGATGAATTAATTACCCTTACCTACATCACCTTAAAGTAATTAACTAAATAATTATGAGCCAACATGATATGCATGGAAAATAAACTTGAAATAATCCTAGGAAATAAAAGGGGCCTAATGAAATTGGCTCATGATTAATAGTTAATTAGATTAAGGTACCTAATTAATTACTCTTATGGTTTTCCCACACATGTGGACTAACCATAATTTCATGAAACTCTTTCAGATTATTAAACACCTAAAGATCTACCCCATGATTTAATTAATTAAGGTTTCATGTGATTATGATTTCAATTTCATTAAGTGATTTAATTAATTAATTAAATCTCAATTAATTTCATTTAAAAAATGGTGAAATGAACTTGGAAAGGGTCCCAACCTATTCCTTAGTTCACTTACCATTGAACAATGATTAATAAACTTAATTTAACAAATTACTATTCATGGGATTAATTAATCATTAATTAACTTAAAAGAGTAGTTAAAGTTTAATTAGCCAATTTTCTTAATTAAGTGAGCAGTAAATTCCAAGAATGGGAGGTAGAGGTCATCCCATTAAATTATCCCATAAAAATTAGGATTAATTGCTTAAGTAATTAAGTTAATGAATTTTATAATTAAACCATAATTAAACCTTAATTACTGTTCAAAATTAGATAAGATCATTTTTAATTAATTCTCCTTTCAAAGACCTTTAAAATGAGTATTTATTTGCACTATTTTTATTTTGCTATGATTTTTTATGATTTTTAGAAGTTTCAGCTAGTAAAAAATTTAATTAAGCCTAATTAAAGCCTAATCTATTATCCATGTGGTGTCTTTGACGCATGGCACACTTTCCATGGAGGATCTTAAAAATTATCCACTTCGGCTACATGGAGGGTGGACCTTTTCTCATCGCCATCGATCTAAGATTAGACATCTATGATTTATCCCATAGCTTATTAGGATTAAATCAGATCGATCTAATGGATCTAATTACAAATTTCCATTTTGATCAAGCAGAACAGATGGTGTGTGATCTAACGTCACATGAGTGAGGGAGAATGGAGTCTGTCCACCATTGCTCACTTGATTTGAGCTTACCTGAACTCAGATCAACTCCAAAAGGATCCTATGCCATCACGACATCAATTAGAGATGATCCAACTATCAAGATCACATGAGATAAAAGTTTTCTTCAAAAAGCTCCAACCCATGTTTTCCTAAGGATTAGTTTTGGAAGAATACCTCATTGGAGCTCAAGACCGTTGGCTCAAACAATTGAGGAAGCTTCATCTAGTAGAGACGAAGCCTTGTTGACCAGCAATTGGATCAATTCCTTGATGTTCACTCAAGGCCATGAACGATGATTTAGAGCTTGATCAAGTCCCACCTTTGCTCGGAAGCTTGGGAGATGATTCATTCTTTCTCGATGAGGCCTAGGTAGATGCGTTACAAAGTTAATTTGAGTTTGATGGAGAAATGGAAGTTAGGTGTCTATTTTGGGATGGACGAGAATGGCATTTTTCAATCGAGGAATGAGCTTGGGAGCTCAGGGAATGGATCTAGAAACTGATCTTAGGTAGCTAGGGCTCTAAGGAATGATTTTTGTATGTGTTTGAGTAGAAATGAGGGGGTGTATACCCCCTTCACTTTGATCGAATGGTGAGATCGGGTTTGGCTTCGTACCATCTAGCCATCAGTCATGGGTGGCGAGGAGGAAGTGAGTTGATTGGCAGGTTGGTTGAAGGTGCGGAGGTGGTTACCAAGGATGAAACATGGGTGACCTATGGGTTTCAAATGCTCCAATGGGGAGGGTGAGGTGATTTTACTTCCTATGGGTCATGGCTCTAACCACCACCCTTGGTTGGGTTGTCTGTCTTAGGTAGGTGGACCATTGGGAGAGTACAAAGTAGAAAAGGAATATAAATGACCACTTATAGGGTGATTTGTCTCATGTGATGCCCTTGACCCAAGGGTAGAATGATCATTTAGCATTGGATTTGATTTGGGAAGATTTGAAATGAGCCAAAAGTGGTTGGCCCAAATTTCAAGTCAATTGGAGTTGATTTGGTTAGGTTTGGCTTAATTTGACTTATTTAGGTCAAATTGGGTTATGTTGGGTCAAGTTTACCAATTGGTCAAATTGGGTCAAACCAAGGGTTGGGTCAAGTTCATATGATCATTTGGGATGTTTTGGTTCAATTGGCTTGGTTTGGTTTAGTTTAGCTTAGATTTGATTTTGGCTCATTTGAATTCATTTGGGTCAAATGGGTTAAGTTGACCAATTTGACCAAATTGGCCAAATTGGCTTGGGTTAGGTGTTGGTTTGGGTTTAGTTGACCAATTGAAGAAGATTATTATAGGCTTTGGTTTTAATTAATTTGAATTTGGTTTTAATTTTGGCCAACTTGAACCATTATGTCAATTTGGGCTAAGTAGGTCAATTGGGTTCAATTAGGTCCAATCATGGCTTTGGTCAAGTTCAACAATCAATTTTGAATGAACTTGAGCCATTGATTGCAATCAATTTGGTTTATATTTTGATTTGACCTAATTTCATCTTTTAGGTCAATTTGGGTCAACTTGGGTCAAGAGGGCCAATTGGGTTTGGTTTGACTCAATTGAAGGTCAAGTCATATTCAAATATTGATTTTGATTTGGTATGAATCATTGGTTTCAAAGGATTTAGCTTAGGTTGCAATTTAGCTAGTGGGTTCATATGGGTTAAGGGGTTGACTTGGTCAAATGACCAAGAAGTTGGTTTGACAATAACCTAGGGTGATCAATAATCATGATGGGAGGTTTTGATGGGGCTCCAATTTGGGTAGGATTAGAACTTGGCTCAAATAGGTCAAATTGGCCACTTTGGTCAAGTGAATAGGTTTAGTTGGTTTTATTTTGGGTTGAGTTTGATTTAGTTGAGTTTATATATGGATTTGGGATTGATATATAAATTCAATTGCAATTGTCTTGGTTGGGGTTCATTTGAACATTTCAAGTCAAAGGGGTTAAGCTGAATTTGACTTGGGTTGATTTTGGTTTGGCTTGATGATTGTAGATTTCATTTATATTTGTGAATATGATTGAAGGTATGATTGATTCATGAAAATCAATTGAATTTGGGTTTTGGAATGAAGGAATTTGGCTAAGTCCATGGAGTTGGGTCTATATTTTTTGATTTGGTTTGATTTAGTTTTGATGATTTAAATATATATTTCATATAAATCTGTGGAGATGATTGAAAATATGGTTGATTTATGAGAAAATCAAATGAGTTTGACTTGATTTAAATTAAGATTTGGCAAAGTCCATGGGATAGGTCATATGGTTTTAGAAGGGGTTTGATTTAATTTGCTTTAGTTTGATTTAGTTTTGAGCATTTGAATGTAGATTTTATTTATATTTATAAAGATGATTGAAGATATAAATTGATTTTACATTGATTTGGATTAAGATTTGGCTAAGTCCATGGGATAGGTCATATGGCTTAGGAAGGGTTTCAAGTTTGGATTTGATCATGGGCTTCAATATCATTTGGTTTTAAATTTGGGCTTGGATTTGGATTTGAATTTGATGTTTGAATTGAACTTGAGGTTTGGTTTGAGAAGAACATGGATTGGATTTGGGTTGTAGGGTAGGTGGATTATCCTAATCCTAAGGCATAACCTAATATGGTTAATAACCCAAGTCTTTAAGCTTAGGTTAAGTGTTTACCTAATTGTTAGAAGTGTCTTATGATTGGAAAGTCTTTCTCTAGAAGGCACCTAAGTCTAAGTTGAAAGATTGAATCACTCTAAAAGGTCAAAAGCTTGGCTCCATAGTGTAGCCCTTGCATATAGATGATTAGAAGATTGAAACCAAGTTTTTCATTAAAGACTCTAATACATCTTTCAACACTTTGCTTGGGAGACCATGGATACAAGAGAACAACATAGTTCCATCCTTTCTACTTCAGTGTATAAAGTTCATGAGAGGTGGGATCGTCTACTATGTCAAAGGAGATCTCATGTCATTTCATTCAAATTGCATATATGAGGATGCGCTTACTACCTCTCTCAAAATCAATAAGTCTATTCTCGAAAACTTAGCAAAAGTTTAAAAATAAAAGAAAAATAAAAAGAAATAGAAAAGAAAACAAAAAAAGAAAAAGAAAATAAAAGGTAGCGAAAATAGACTTCGAGGAGTAAGTGGAGCCTGCATTAAATTCCACCCATAGTTCATTACTCCATTTGAACATATGGGTAGGACAACTTGACCTCCACCAGGCAGAGGAAGAGGTCAATTCAGAGGCAGTCCCAGGGTTGGAAAATCTCCTTATTGGCTACCTAATAGAAGATACATCCCAGTTACCAAGAGTACACCTGTTATCCATATAGACTTAGAATCTAGTTCATAGGATGAGTCTTATATGGTTAGCTCTTCTAGTAGATTCCCTTAGAGGTGACACTTGAGCTAGATAGCAATGAAGATCCGGCTCCAAAGCAAACCATAAGTGTATCCAAGTCTATATGTGAAACAATTATCGGTTGGGAACCTTTGCTCTAACCCCACTTTCCTCTCAAAAAGCTAAGTGTTTGGTAGTTAAGGAAGCCCCTAAGTCATCCATAGGTGTGAAGACTTAGAGGTCCTTTTTGGGAGCATCATCCGTAAGTCAAGAAGTTGATGTATAACTTGAGGATGATTCATATAAAGATTTAATAGAATTAACTTTTGATTGCTACTTGCCTTGTGTTCATAATTTAGCAAAGATAGGGTTAATCCCACATACTTGGTCAAAGCACAGGTTAGACTACTTTGGAAGAATATGAAAGAATAAATGCAAAAGCTCTCCATCAAGATTGGGACTAGGATTCAGTATAGTGGGTCCAGTCAATGATGATGCTTACTGCTTAGTCATCACCAATCAATTGGAATTAGATAGTTTCTTTTCAAATCACATTAACTATTATGAGGAGTTATGCTTAGAAACATCAAATGATCTAAATGATTTTGAAGTCAAAGATGCACGCCAGATTTTTAAGATGAGATTAAGTTAACCATTGACGAGCTCAAAGAAATCAACTTAGGAACTAAAGAAGATCCATGCCTGACATACATCAGTTCTTTGTTGAATGAAATTGAAACCAATAATTTAGTTAGGCTATTGACTGAGTTTAAGGACTGCATTGCATGGAGTTATGAAGAGATGCCTGGATTGTCTCCTAATGTAAAAGTCCATAAACTAGCAATAGAAACCTCTGCTCCTTGATGCGTAGACATAGAACATAGGTCATTTATGAAGTCAAAAGCGATTGATCGGCTTCATGGAAGGTAAATACCCTACTTGGTTAGCCAGCATCATCCAGTTAAGAAAAAGAATGGCCAAATTCACATATGCTTTGATTTTAGAAATTTAAATAAGGCATATCCAAAAGATGAATTTCCACTACCAATCCCAAAGCTGATGGTTGACATTGCCTCATCTCATGTAGTCTTCTCTTTCATGGATGGCTCATCTGGATATAACCAAATAAATATGGCCCTTGAAGATGAATGAAACACTACTTTTAAAACCTTTGATCAGAATCTATTGCTATAAGGTCATCCCTTTTAGCCTTATAAATGCTGATGCTACATACCAACAGACTATGAATTGAATCTTCAATTAACTCATTCATCATTAATTTCAGTGCTATGTTCATGATCTCATGATCAAAGTAGAGAAAAGGAAGGCCATCTCTTTGACTTGAGAGTAGTTTTCAAACAGTTAAGATAATTTAACCTCAAAATGAATCCCCTGAAGTGTGCTTTCAGAGTAGCTTTAGAGAAATTCATTGGGTTTTTTTTCTGACATGAGGGAATCGAAATCGATCCAGAGAAGATCAAGGTGATATTAGAAATGCCAGCCCCTAAAAGTTTAACTCAACTTAGATCATTCTAAGGGAGGTTGGAGCATCTAAGATGCTTTATATCCAACCTATCAGGAAGATGTTAGCCATTCTCAGTACTTGTCAAAAAGGATGCCAAGTTCAAGTGGGATGACAAGTGTGAGCATGCATTCGAAGACATCAAGCATTACCTGATGGCGTCGCTAGTTCTAGCAGCCCCTATCCCATGCAAGCTACTCATATTTTATAATGTTATGTTAGATGACTACTTTGGTGCTTTGTTGGCCCATGATAATGATGAAGAGAAGGAAAATGCACCCTACTACCTCAGCCTTTATCTAATCCCTGCTAAGGCTAATTATCCACAAATTAAGAAGCATTGCCTAGCTTTAGTCTTTGCATCGTAAAAGCTACAACACTACATGCTTCCTCATAAGGTAAACTTAATCTCTAGGATCAATCCACTATAATATCTCATGACATGGCCGATACTATCTGGACTGTTGGCACGATGGTCCATGATCCTCTCACAGTTTGACATTACCTTTGTACCCCTCTGTGCAGTGAAAGTATAAGCGCTAGCGAATTTCTTAGTAGCACACCCACTTCCTACTGACTCTCTGCCTAGTGATGATCTCCATGATAAACAAATTATAAACTTAGGGGATACTAGTATTCACCACTAGGAGATGTACTTTGATGGTGAGGCTTCCTCTCAAAGAGGAGAAGAACCATAATTAATTATTCCAGGAAAGGCAGGGGTAAGAATAGTTCTCTTAACCCCAGACTGTAATGTGATGAGATTCTTATAACATCTGTCCATTCCTTGCACCAACAACGAAGCCAAATATGAGGCTCTGATTGCCGATCTAGAGTTAGCCATTACTCTAAGCATTCATAACATCAATATCTTTGGGGATTCCCAGCTAGTTATCAACCAAATCATTGGATCCTATAAGGTTATAAAGCTAAAGCTCCATCACTACTGCAAGTACACCATGGAGTTGTTGGTCCAAATCTTTGAGGTTATCATTTATAATATTCCTCAAGGAGAGAATGCCATAACATATGCTTTAGCCAAGCTTGCCAAGGAGTTGGCATGTCCGGAGGATGAGTCCATATCAATAAAGGTCCAAAATAGACAAGTCTTATCCCTTATTGATATTGAACTCATCAAAAAGTTCTCTCTTTAAGGGGAGGTTGCTATTGCCAAGAAGAATGAGGAGTTAGATTAGAGGAAACTATTCATGGATTACCTAAATAAAGGCAAACTACCTCAAGAGAAGTCCCAAGCCCATTAGATGAAGTAGACAGAACTTTCCTATGCTCTTGTGGATGGTGTCTTCTTCCGGTGATCTTTTGATCATATGTGGTTATGTTGTTTAGACAAGCACGAAGCCCATAAGATCATGATTGAGGTACACTTAGGATTATGTGGAGCCAACAAATCTAGTCCGAAGATGAAAGCCAAGATCAAGAGAAGGATACCTTGACGATCAGAGAGGAGATGCCACCAATGTCAAATACAATGTGTGGTCTTACACCAACCACTAAACATTCTACATCCTACATTGGCCTCATAGCCATTTGAGTGTTGGGGTACCAACAAGGTTGGTACGATTAATCCTCTTCCTTCCAAGGGTCATTGGTTCATCTTAGCTACTATTGAGTGCTTTTACAAATGGGTGTAGGTGATTTCACTGAGAGAAGTCACATCTCAATAAGTGCTCTAATTTTTTTGGAACCATATCATATATAGGTTCGGAGTACCTCGATGAATTATTTCTAATAATGGTATTGTAATCAAGAGCACCAAGATCAACAACTTTGCTCGGAGACACGACACTGATTGAAGATATTCTACCATCAACTACCTGAGGGAAAATGGCTTAGCAGAAGCCTTCAACAAAAATCTCATCCAAATGCTGAAGAAGAAACTCAATAACAACAAGCGATAGTGGCATGACTAGTTAGTTGAAGCCTTATGGGCCTATCATACCACATATAGAACTCAAACTTAGTCTACTCCTTTCTCTTTAATATATGGGTCTGAAGCCATTCTTCCATTAGAAGTCCAACACCCATCACTAATGATAGCTGTGGGTTGCAAGATCATAACAGAGCAGAAAGCTAAGTTATCGTTAGAGGAGCTCAAAGTTTGGAGGAGAGATGCCTGCGGGCATGCCAAAACCTCGAGTTATATAAAGCTAAAATAATGCAAGCTCAGAAGAAGTTGGTCCATCTTAGATCTTTTCAAGTAGGAGAGCTTATTTTAGTTCTAAGGAGGCCGATTGTTTCCTATCATAAGATGGGAGACAAGTTTGAACCCACTTGGGAAGGCCCTTTTGCCATAGAGAAGGCCTACCAAGGAGGATCTTATCATCTTATTAATCATAAGGGAGAGTGCCCAATGCTTCCAATCAACGGCGCTCGATTATCATCTTATCATAAGGAGGATCTTATGATCTTATTATAAATCATGTTTGAAAATTATTATCATCAATGAAAATTCAATTTTAAATTTAATCTCTTTCATGTTGAAAGTATTCTTGTTTAGGAAACCACCACGATGTGTTTAGGGTCGATGTAAGGAACTCGAGTGGTGTCCTATCTTTCATCGACACAATAGAAACATAAACTACACACAAACATATAAAACAAACACATATCTTTTGTCTTGGGCTACTCTGAGTTGAGATAATGCCCACAATGACACTCACTCAATAACTACTCTAGGTTGGGCTAACGTGCTACCTTGCTAGTGCGTCACCCAAGTGGTCTTCTTGCTTTTGACGATGTAAGTCTACTACACTTTCCATCCTTACTTGGCCACTGCACACCGATAAGTGTCGTGTTAGTTTGGTAGGCCTTATTGCATGACTGTAAGCTACCTCATGTTGGCTTTATTTAAGAGGATGTAAGTCAGCTATGCTTTCTTCTTGGATTAGCCTTCATACACTGACTAAATTGAGTATGTTTAAGGTTTAGGATAAGTCCCCTAGCACCTCGTTCCCTTTTGATTGCTTCAAGTATATGTCCAGTCCTTCCTCAGTGCTCATCGCTTAGTAGTCGCTCAAGCTCAGTTAACATCTATCCCATCAATGACAGACTATCCCGATGATCAGTTTCTCTTAGAAAGTTGTAAGCCTACACACTTTTTTTTCTAGATTGATCGTTGGTCACCAATGGGAACCTTAGGTTGGTTGGTTCTCACTATATCCACTCATGCTGATGGATAGACCTTTGGTTGGTTAGTTCTCCCACCTTAAAATACACCACTCATGGCAGATGTAAGTCTGCTATGCTTTCTCCTTGAGTTGGCCACCGTACACCTATAAGCTTTCTTTTTCAAAGCTTAAGATAATTCTCCTAGAAGCACTCCCCTTGTGGGCACTATATTCGGATCACATCTTATGGGACCCCATTTAGACACTACCTAGGTTACTATCATATTAGACAGTTCCCCTTTTCTAGTAACCACCCATGTGGTTAGAGAATCCATCTTGTGTATGTACAGATTCTCCTTTGGTCTAGTAAATCTGAGATAAGTCAAGGCCGACATAGCCCCTTATAAGTGTGGTCCCTCACACACCAATAGGGTCCATGCAAACATATAAAGAAAATATATATTCACTTGAGGATTAGGAGGACACCCCTTGTGGTACCTTTTCCCAAGCAGGCATCTTATCTTTAGGGTAGTGTCAACAAAACTCCCTATAAGAATCACCTGACTACTCTTGAGTTGATGTAAGTCTCCAGAGACATTCACTCAGAGTATAAGTCGATTTGATTTGTTGTGCTACCAATAGGTCACCCCAGTGGTTGTTCCCTGCTTTTGAAGTTGTAAGTCTGCTACGCCTTCTAAATAAATCAAATTTAAAACCAACCTCCCTAGTGGAGCCAAATTAAACAAACTCCCCCAGTAGAGTCTAAATCAAAGAAATCCAACCAAACGCTTATTCCCTACAGATACATCCCCAAATAAATCTATGAAATCAAACATAAATCCCAATCTTCAGATAGGCCGAACCTGCTTACCTAGTGGAAGGTTCATATACCTGATCCCCAACAGACTTGAGCCCAGCAGATATGCCTCCACATTAATTAAAAAAAAATTAAAGTCGATTCGATATTAATCCCTGGTGGATTATAGATTATTATCCCTAATGGATATTCTTTCCACAAATCATAAAATCAAATCAAATTCAAACCTTATCCCCAGTAGATTTTTTTCTTCTATGCCCTCGACATAGACCCCTCACATGTCATGTCCAATGCATGTGTGATCCCCAAGGGGATCTCCCTCCATGTCCTTGACATGGAATTCTCATCAAATCTTATTTCTTCTTTTATGCAGACCTTTAATAGTTCAACCAAATGCCTAACAATATATTCATTCAAATTACATCATTTTAACATTGTAATCAATATTTTATGATTTGTGCTAGTGCAAGCTCAAACTAACTATACAATATCATGCTAAACATATTATTATTTGAATTAACACCCTATATTATATTACAATATATGATGTTATATTATAATCTGCTATAATATAATATATTGTCCAACAATACAGCTCATTAGAATTACTTAAAAGGAACAAATAACAAAACTTTCTCAAAATATGAAAAATGTTCATTTTGGATGTTAAATTGTTATTTTTCTATTAGAAATGGTACAAAATAGCATAATTTTAGTGTTGCTTCTTGGTGTGTGCTATGAATTTGGCCAAATTCTTCCATCTCAACCTTTAAATTAACATTTTTTGTGAGTTTTGACACAATGTATTATTACAAAAGTAAAACATACTAAAATGTACAATAACATTTAGTAACACACCACCACATTCATATATATGTGAAGTTATATTGTTATGTATATTATATTTTAATATACTTTCATATAATATATTATCTTACATTACCGCTTAAATGGAATCACTTTAAGCAACAATTTATAAAATTTTATTGAAAAATTAACATTTATTTTGGATGCAAAATTCCATTCTTTTGATTAAATGACACACCATAGCACTCCCCCAATGATGTTCTCTAATGCTTACTCTAAATTTGGCCAATCCCATCATCTCAGCCTATAAATTAGTATTTTTATGAATTATACCAATACAAACTCTACTACATCATACTATAAGAAACTAAAATAAGCTAAACAATAAGTAGTAATACACAATAGTATGATATAATGCATGATGCTACACTATGTTATGTCATCCTATATTATAATACACTATAACATATTATATTATATTATATTATATATTACATCAAAAGGGATTGCTTAAGATAAAAAATCATAAAATTAGTCTAAATAATAAAATACTATATATTTTAGTTGTATCACTTACATAATTTTAAATGGAACAATATATTATGATGCCATGCTCTACCAATTGTCAATTTGGCCAAATTCCACCATTTTAAAGTCTAAATCAACATTTTTATAGGTAATGCTAGTGTAGGCTTGACTGCATGATTGTAAAATACTAAAAGAATTTAAAATGCATAGAATAATATATTATGATATATGATGCTATACTATGCTATAACATATAATATTTATTTTGAACATAAAATCTTACTTTTTAGACAATAAGTGGCGTAGCACTCCTTTGATACTACAACCTAATTCCCACTTCAAATTTAATAAATTTCGTCATATGGGTCCATCGTACACTGACATGGTCCATAAATTAATCGATCAAATTTGATCGAGCTCACATCCCCAGCGGATATGCCATCAATTTGAAATTAAACTAAACTAAACTAACCATATCAAATCACATGAAATTAAGATAAAATTAATCTTGACTACTTTTGAGTTGACATAAGTCCCCAGCGGCATTCACTCAGAAGTCACCCTAGGTTAGGTTCAATTTGTTGTGCATCCAACAGGTCACCCCAACGATTGTTCCTCGCTTTGGATGATGTAAGTCTGCTACACCTTCTTCCTAGCACATCCGTTACACACTGAAAGGCAACCCCATAGGTTGCCTAGCCCTACCCCCATAGTCGATAGACTATCCCTTTGGATTTATAAACCTGAGATAGGTCAAGGATAATATAGCCCCTTCTTAGTGGGTCCATCGCACACTAACAGGGTCCATACATTAACTTAGATTAAATCTAACCTAATATAACTTTTCGTAGTGGAGTTAAATCACACCCTTCTTCCTAGTGGATCCCGAAATCATATATAAATAACTTAAGCAAACAAATCAAATTTAAAACAAACCTCTCTAGTGGAGCAAAATTAAACTAACTCCCCCAGTAGAGTATAAATCAAAGAAATCCAACCAAACTATTATTCCCAACAGATACATCCCCAAATAAATCTATGAAATCAAACTCAAATCTTAATCCCCAAATAGCCCAAACTTGCTTCCCTAGTGGAAGGTTCATATACCTAATCCCTAGCAAACTTGAGTCGATATCTCTAGCAGATATGCCTCCACATTAATTAAAAAAAAAAATTATAGTCGATTCGATCTTAATCCTTGGTGGATTATAGATTATTATCCTCAATGGATCTTCTTTCCATAAATCATATAATCAAATCAAATTCAAACCTTATCCCCAGCAGATTTGTTTCTTCTATGCCCTTGACTTAGACCCCTCACATGTCATGTCCAATGCATGATCTCCCTCCGTGTCCTTGACATGGAATTCTCATCAAATCTTATTTCTTCTTTAATGCACACCTTTAATACTTCAACTAAAAGCTTAATAATATACTCGTTCAAATTACATCATTTTAACATTGTAATCAACATTTTATGATTTGTGCTGGTGCAAGCTCAAACTAAACTATACAATATCATGCTAAACATATTATAGTGTGAATTAACATACTATATTATATTATAATATATGATATATTATAATCTGCTATAATATAATATATTGTCTAACATTTCACCACATTAGAATCCCTTAAAAGGAACAAATAACAAAACTTTTTCAAAATATGAATAATGTTCATTTTGGATGTTAAATTATTATTTTTCTATTAGAAACAGTACAAAATGGCATAATTTTGGTGTTTCTTCTTGGTGTGTGCCATGAATTTGGCCAAATTCTTCCACCTCAACCTTTAAATTAACATTTTTTATGAGTTCTGACCTAATGTATTATTAAAAAAGTAAAACATACTAAAATGTACAATAACATTTAGTAACACACCACCACATTCATATATATGTGAAGTAATATTGTTATGTACATTATATTTTAATATGCTTTCATATAATATATTATCTTACATTACAGGTTAAAATTAATCACTTTAAGCAAAAAATATATAAAAATTTATTGAAAAATGAACATTTATTTTGGATGCAAAATTCCATTCTTTTGATTAAATGACACACCATAGCACTCCCCAAATGATGTTCCCTAAAGCATACTCTAATTTTGGCCAAATCCCATCATCTCAGCCTATAAATCAGTATTTTTATGAATTATACCAATACAAATTCTACTACATCATACTATAACAAACTAAAATAAGCTAAACAACAAGTAGTAATACACAATAATATGCTATAATGCATGATGCTACACTATGTTATGGCATCCTATATTATAATACACAATAACACATTATATTATATTATATTGCATATTACATCAAAAGGGATTGCTTAAGATATACAATCATAAAATTATTCTAAATAATAAAATACTATATATTTTAGTTGTATCACTTACATAATTTTAAATGGAATAATATATTATGATGCCATGCTCTACCTATTATCAATTTGGCCAAATTCCATCATTTTAAAGTCTAAATCAACATTTTTATAGGTAGTGCTAGTGTAGGCTTGACTGCATGATTGAAAAATACTAAAAGAATTTAAAATGCACATAACAATATATTATGATATACGATGTTATACTATGCTACAACATATAATATTTATTTTGAACATAAAATCTTACTTTTTAGACAATAAGTGGCATAGCACTCCTTTGGTACTACAACCTAATTCCCACTTCAAATTTAATAAATTTCATCATCTAATTTTTTAAATCAATAATTTTATGATTTATATTAATATTGAATATAGGGCACAATACCATAATATACTAAAACATTTCAAAACATCTTATAACATCCAAAAACACATCACAACATGTTCAAATATATGATGCTACATTATACTATAATATTTGATATTATAATATAATTCAGGGTTGGGGTTAAGGGTATTTAAATTTTTAACAGTCAAGGGAAAGTCTCTTGAAGACATTTTCTTTAGCTACCATAACTATGTTAGGATTAGGTCATTCTTTAGGTCTTTTCCTAATGACATCTTTATTCAAGGTTTAGGGTTTAGGGTTAGTTTAGAGTTAAGGGTTTAAGGTTCTAAGTTTGTTTAGTGTTTTGGGTTTAGGGTTTAGGGTTTGGGGTTTAGGGTTTAGGGTTTAATATTGTAGGTTTTAGGGTTTTATGATTTAGGTTTAGGGTATATGGTTTAGGGTTTAGGGTTTAGGGTTTAGGGTTTAGGGCTCACAGTTTTTTTTTATAATTAAGTAAACCAGTAGGTTTAGGTTTATTTAATTTATTTTTTATTTATTTGAGTTTATTTTATTATTTATTTTTATTTAGTTTTATTTTTTATTTTTGTTTAATTTAGTTTATTTATTTTAGGTTTATTTATTTTAGTTTAGGTTTTCTATTTTAGTTTATTTTTTAGGTTAAGGTTTATTTTTTTAGTTGAGTTTTATTTTTATTTTATTTTTTAAGTTTAAGTTTTTCTTTTTTATTTTTAGGTTTAGGTTTAGGTTTTTATTTTATTTTATTTTGGTTTATGCTTTTGGCTTTTATTTTAGGTTTATTTTTAGGTTTATTTTTAGTTTATTTTATTATATTTAGTTTAGGTTTAGGTTTAGGTTTAGGATTTATTTATTTTAGTTTAGTTTATTTTAGTTTAGGTCTAGGTTTATTTTATTTTTTTTATTTTATTTTTATTTTAGGTTTAGGGTTTAGGTTTTATTTATTATTTATTTTTTAGTTTTATTTTTTAGTTTATTTTTTATGTTTAGGTTTTTGTTTAGTTTTTATTTTATTTTATTTTATGTTTATTTTATTATTATTTTAGGTTTAGCTTAGTTTTTATTCATTTATTTTTTTTAGGTTTTGGTTTAGGTTTAGATTTTAGTTTATGTTTTTATTTTATTTTATATTGGTTTAGGTTTTTCTATTTATTTTATTTTATTTTTTATTTATATTTGGTTTAGGTTTTGAGCTTGTAAGGGTTTAGGGTTTAAATTTTAGGTTTAGGGTTTAAATTTTATATTAGGGTTTAGGGTTTAGGTTTTAAAGTTTTTTTTAATAGAGAACAAATTTAGATTCAACATTTCTTCTATTTGATTTCATGAACTAAGTAGCACCCCAAGTTTTATAAGACATAAGCGATGACATATATAAAAAATGAGCACCCATAGAGCAAATCAAAAACCCTAGATAAGTAGAACCGTCTCTACTGTAAAAACATAGCTCCATAAGTAACAGATCGAATTAGTCATTCTTCCATTTATCCTGTTACCATCAAAACCACAACCGCTTCTCGAGTAGCGGGATCTGCCATGATATTCCCTATCTCTCCCTCCACCACCACCACGGTTGTAACCTCCATCACTCCTCATGCCTCCATGCTTCTCCTCCACCACCTCCATATCCACCAGCACTTCCAGATCCCCACCACCACTATGATAACTATTTTCACCTTAGCCACCACCAGATCTAGAACCTGAGTGATGTTTCTACCATCAAGGTTCTGCCCATTCTTAGGGTTTAGGGTCAGTTTAGGATTTAGTGTTTAGGGTTTAGGGTTGAGGGTTGTAAGTTCTAGGGTTTAGGGTTTAGGGTTTAGGGTTTTAGTCTTTAGGTTTTAGCATTTAGGGTTTAGGTTTAAGGTCAAGGGTTTAGGTTTTAGGGTTAGTTTTAGGATTTATGGTTTAGGGTTTAGGGTTGTAGGTTAAGGGTTAGTTTTAGGCTCTATGGTTTAGGGTTTAGGTTTAGGATTTAGGGTTTTAGTTTATTTTAAAAAAAAATTAAGTAATCTAGTAGGTTTAAGTTAATTTAGTTTATTTTTTATTTATTTGATTTTATTTTATTTTTTATTTTTATTTAGGTTTATTTTTTATTTTTGGTTAGTTTTATTTATTTATTTATTTTAGTCTTTTTATATTAGTTTATTTTTTAGGTTCAAGTTTATTTTTTAGTTGAGTTTTATTTTTATTTTATATTTTAGGTTTAGGTTTTATTTTTCTTTTTTAGGTTTAGGTTTAAGTTTTTTAATTTTTTTTTAGGTTTTGGTTTTAGGTTTTAATTTTGGGTTTATTTTTAGGTTTTATTTTTTAGTTTAAGCTTAGCTTAATTTTTAGTTTTTTTTTTATTTTATTTAGTTTAGTTTTAGGTTTAGGTTTAGTTTATTTTAGATATTATTTATTTTAGTTTAGTTTATTTTAGTTTAGGTTTATATTTCTTTTATTTTGTTGAATTATTTATATTTTAGGTTTAGGATTTTTTTTAGTTTAGGTTTTAGGTTTTATTTTTTATTTATTTTTAGGTTTTATTTTTAACTTTATTTATTAGGTTTAGGTTTTTATTTAGTTTTTATTTTATTTTGTTTTAGGTTTATTTTATTCTTATTTTAGGTTTAGTTTTTTATTCTTAGTTTTTTTTAGTTTAGTTTAGGTTTTTATTTATTTTATTATAGTTTTTTTTTTAGGTTTAGGTTTAAGTCTTAGTTTGGATTTTTATTTTATTTTTATTTATTTATTGTATTTAGGTTTAGGTTTTATTTGTTTATTTTATTATTAGGTTTTATTTTATTTAGGTTTAGTTTTTTGGATTTTTAGGGTTTAGGGTTCATGATTTGGGGTTTAGGGTTTCGGGTTTTAGGGTTTAGGGTTATAATGTTTATGGTTTAGTGTTAAGGTTTAGGGTTTAAGGTTAAGGGATTAGTGTTTACGCTTTAGGGTTTAGGGTTTTGAGTATTTAGCGTTTGGGGTTTAGGGTTAGCTTAGGGTTTAAGGTTAGCTTAGGGTTTAGGGTTTAGGATTTAGGGTTTAGGGTTTTTAGGGTTTGTCAGGGTTTAGGGTTTAGGGTTTAGATTTGCATGTTTGTCGTTCTAGGTTTAGGGTTTAGGGTTAGTTTTAGGGTTTAGGGTTTTGAATTTGAGGATTAGGGTTTAGGGTTTAGGGTTTAGGGATTTTTATTTAAATTATGTAAGCTGGTAGGTTTAGGTTTATTTAGTTTATTTTTTATTTATTGTAGTTTATTTTATTTAATATTTTTATTTAGGTAAATTTTTTTTATTTAGTTTAGTTTATTTATTTTAGGTTTATTTATTTTAGTAAAGGTTCTTTAATTTAGTTTACTTTTTATTTTTAGGTTTAGGTTTATGCTTATTTTTTAGGTTTAAGTTTTATATTTTAATTTTTAGGTTAAGGTTTAAGCTTTTATTTTATTTTTTTAGGTTTAAGTTTTAGGTTTTTATTTTAGGTTTATTTTTAAGTTTTATTTTTTAATTTAGGTTTAGGTTTATTTTAGTTTATTTAATTTTATTTAGTTTAGGGTTTAGGTTTAGTTTATTTTAAGTTTAGGTTTAGGTTTAGGTTTTATTTTAGTTTAGTTTATTTTTGTTTAGGTTTAAGTTTATTTTGTTTTATTTATTTTAAGTTTAGGTTTTTTTTAGCTTAGGGTTTATCTTTTATTTTTTATTTATTTTTAGGTTTCTTTTTTAGGTTTTGGGTTTTTATTTAGTTTTTATTATATATTATTTACGTTTACTTTATTTTAATATGATGTTTATTTTTTTATTTAGGTTTTTTATTTTTAGGTTTATTTTATTTTTATTGTTTAGTTTAGGTTTTTATTTTTCTTATTTTACTTTAGTTTTTATTATTTATTGTATTTTATTTTTACGTTTACATTTTGGTTTAGGTTTTGGTTTTAGTGTTGCTTTTTATTTTATTTTATTATTTTATTTAAGTTTATTTATTTATTTTATTTTTTGGTTTTATTTAGTTTAGGTTTAGGTTTTTAGGTTTTTAGGTTTTATGGTTTAGGGCTTAGGGTTTAGAATTGTAGGTTTTAAGTTTAGGTTTTATGGTTAGGGTTTAGGGTTTAGGTCTTAGGGTTTTAAGGTTTAGGGTTTACAACTTAGGGTTGTAGGTTTAGGTTCAAGGTTTAAGGTTTAGGGTTATTTTTAGGGTTTAATGTTTAGGGTTAGGGTTTTTTATAAAATTTTTTATTTTTATTATTTTTATTTTTCTTAAATTAATTACACTCTTAGATTTAGGTTTATTTAGTTAATTTAGTTTATTTATTTATTTTAGTTTATTTTATTTTTATTTATTTTAGTATTTTTTTAATTTTTAATTAGGTTTATTTTTATTTTTATCTAGTTTAGTTTATCAATTTTAGGTTTAATTATTTTAGTTTAGGTATTTTATTTTAGTTAAATTTTTAGGTTTAGGTTTATTATTTAGTTTAATTTAATATTTATTTTTTTTAGGTTTAGGTTTTATTTTTTATTTTTAAGTTTTGGTAGGTTTTTATTTTATTTTTTTCATGTTTAGGTTTTAGGTTGTTATTTTAAGTTTATTTTTAGGTTATATTTTTAGGTTTAGGTTTAGGCTTATTTTTAGTTTATTTTATTTTATTTAGGGTTTAGGTTTAGGTTTAGGGTTAGTTTATTTTAGGCTTAGGAATAAGTTTTATTTATTTTAGTTTAGTTTATTTTAGTTTAGGTTTAGGTTTAGGTTTATTTTATTTTTATTTAGGTTTAAGTTTTTTTTTTTAGTTTAGGGTTTAGGTTTTATTTTTTATTTAGTTTTTGGTTTATTTTTTAGGTTTCAATTTTTATTTAGCTTTTATTTTAGGTTTATTTTATTTTTATTTTATGTTTAGCTTTTATTTTATTTAGGTTTTTAATTTTTAAATTTAGGTTACATTTTTATTTATTTTATTTTAGTTTAGTTTTTATTTTTTATTATTTTTCATTTATGTTTAGGTTTAGGTTTTAATTTAGGTCTTAATTTAGGTTTCTATTTTATTTTATTTTATTTATTTTTTTTTAGTTTAGGTTTTTTTATTTATTTTATTTTTATTTTTTATTTAATTTAAGTTTAGGTTTTTAGTTTTTTAGGGTTTATGGTTCAGGGTTAGTTGAAGGTTTAGGGTTTAGGGTTATGTGTTTAGGGTTTAAAGTTTAGGGTTTAGGGTTTAGGGTTTAGGTTTTAAGTTTTAGGGTTTAAGGTTTAGAATTTTAGGGTTTAAGGTTTAGGGTTTAGGGTTTAGAGTTTTTATGGTTTAGTGTTTAGGGTTTAGGGTTTAGGTTTTAGGTCTAGGATTCAGGTTTTAGTACAGGGTTTAGGGTTTTTATTTTTTTAAACAGAGAACAAATTTAGATTCAACACAGACACAAGCGATGACATAGATAAAAAGGAGAACACATAGTTAGTCTTAATTCAATCATAATACCATATCCAAAGTTTGGAAGCAATAGAACAATTGAGAAAAACATGATTAATATTTTCAGTAAGAAAGAAATAATAGCACTTAGCAGTTAAGTAAAACCCTTTAAACTAGAGCAAGGAATCAACTAGGATGAAGATATTTAAAATCCTCCAAGCTAAAACTAAATAAAAAATGGGAATGATTTTGTTCCAAAGTTTAATGAAAACATTAGAGGTGTTCTGTGTATTTCTAAGAAAATTCCAATCCTCTTTAAGAATGAAATCACCATTGTAAGAGAGCTTAACAAGGATTTGACATGGTTTATTAGAAAAGATAGCGATATTGCAAAAGTTGTGAAAAATAGAAATAGGAATGTAGTTCACAAGTTTGTTTTCATTCTAATTATTATTAAGCTGGGTTGTAGGTTTAGTGTTGTAGATTTAGGGTTTAGGGTTTAGGGTTTAGAATTTAGGGTTTAAGGGTTTTTTTTTATTAAGTAAATCGATAGGTTTAGGTTTATTTAGTATATTCAATTTATTTTTTTATTTATTTAGGATTTAGGGTTTAGGGTTTAAGAATTAGGGTTTTTATTATTTAAGGTTTTGGGTTTAGGGTTTAGGTTTTAGGTTTAACATTCAAGTTTTTATTTAGGGTTTAAGGTTTTTGGTATTTTTTAACAGAGAACAAATTCAGATTCAACATTTCTTCTTTTTGATTTCATTAACCAAGTAACACACCAAGTTTTCTAAGACACATGAGACAACATAGATAAAAAAAGAGAACCCATAGAGTAAATTAAAAACCCTAGATAACTAGAACCGTCTCTGCTATAAAGCCAAAGTTCAATAAGGGGTATATCGGATTAGCCATTTTTTAGTTTCTCCAGTTCCCATCAAAACCACCCCGACCTCTCGAGTAGTGGGATCTACCATCATATCCCCGATCTCTCCCTCCGCCACCACCACGGCTGTAACCTTTGCCACTCCTCCCACCTCCATAACAATCCTACTCTACCACCTCCTCCATATCCACCAACACCTCCAAATCTCCCACCTGCTATGATACTTTTGCCATCGACTCCAACACCAGATCTAGATTGAGCCTGGTGAATAATGATGTTCCTAATGTCAAGGTTCTGCCCATTCTTAAGGTTTAGGTTTAGGTTTAGGTTTATTGGGTTTTATGGTTTAGGTTTATTTTTTAATTTATTTAGTTACTTTAGGTTTAGGTTTAGGGTTCAAGATTTAGGGTTTAGGGTTTTATGGTTTATGCTTTTAGGGTTTAGGGTTTCAGGTTAGGGTTTATGGTTTATGGTTTAGGGTTTAGGGTTTAGGGTTGTAGGTTTAGGGTTTTGGTTTTAGGATTTAGGATTTAGGGTTTAAGGTTTTTTTTCTTAAATACAAATTAAGAAAACCAGTAGGTTTAGCTTTTTTTAGTTTATTTAGTTTATTTTTTATTTATTATAGTTTATTTTAGTTTTTTAATTTTTTTAGGTTTATTTTTTATTTTTATTTAGCTTAGTTTATTTATTTTAGGTTTATTTTTTTTATTTTTGGTTTTCTATTTTAATTTATTTTTTAGGTATAAGTTTATTTTTTGTTGAGTTTTTTTTAAATTTTTTAATTTTTTAGGTTTATGTTTTATTTTTTATTTTAGGTTTAGATTTAGGTTTTTATTATATTTTTTTAGATTTAGGTTTTAGGTTTTTATTTTAGGTTTATTTTAGGTTTTATTTTTTTGATTAGGTTTAAGTTTATTTTTGTTTATTTTATTTTATTTTATTTAGGTTTCAGTTTAAGTTTTATTTATCTTAGGTTTACATTTAGGTTTTATTTATTTTAGTTTAGTTTATTTTAATTTAGTTTTAGGTTTATTTTATTTTGTTTATTTTATTTTTATTTTAAGTTTAAGTTTTTTAAGAGTTTAGGGTTTAGATTTTATTTTTATTTATTTTGAGGTTTATTTTTTAGGTTTATGTTTTTATTTAGTTTTATTTTAGGTTAATATTTTTTTATCTAACATTTAGTTTTTATTTTATTTATGTTTTTTATTCATAGGTTTTTTTATTATTTAATTTAGTTTAGGTTTTTATTTATATTATTGTAGTTTAATTTTGCTTTTTTTATTGTATTTTATTTTTAGGTTTAGGTTTAGGTTTAGGTTTTAGTTTAGGTTTTAATTTTATTTTATTTTATTATTTTATTTAGGTTTATGTTTATTTATTTATTTTATTTTTATGTTTTATTTTGTTTAAGTTTAGGTTTTTAGGTTTTTATGATTTAAGATTTAGGGTTTAGGGTTTATTGTTTTTCGCTTTAGGGTCTAGGGTTTTTAGGGTTTAGGATTTAGGGTTAGCGTAAGGTTTAAGGATTAGATTCGAGGTTTAGGGTTTAGTATACAGCTTTATGCTTTAGTTTAAGTTTTATAGTTTAGTTTAGTTTAGGTTAGTTTAAAGTTTAGGGTTTAGGTTCTAGGTTTAGGTTGAGTTTAGTTTAAAGTTTAAGTTAGGGTTAGTTTAGGAGTTTCTATTTTTTAGGTTTAAGGTTTGTAGTTTAATGTTTAGGAGTTTATGATTTAGGGTTTAGGGTTTTAAGTTTAGGTTTAGGGTTTTAGGGATTACTTTTAGGAGTTTAGGTGAAGTTTAGGAGTTTAAGTTTAAGGTTTCGGTTTAGGTTTAAGTTTAAGTTTAGTGTTTAGTTTATTTAACTTTAGGGTTTTAGGTTTTAGGTTAGGGTTTATTATTTAGGGTTTAAAATTTTGGGTTATCTTAAGGTTTAGGGTTAGTTTAGGGTTTTTAGTTTAGGCTTTAGGGTTTTTAGGGTTTAGGGTTTAGGATTTAGGGTTAGCTTAGAGTTTAGAGTTTAGGGTTTTAGGGTTTGGGCTTTAGGGTTTAGGGTTTAGGGATAGGGTCAGGGTTTAGGGTTTAGGGTTTAAGGTTTAGGGTTTAGGGTTTAGCGTTTAGGGTTTAGTGTTAATTTAGGCTTTAGGGTTAAGGGTTTAGGGTTTAGGGTTTAGGTTTAGTTTAGGCTATAGGGTATAGGGTTTAAGGTTTAATGTTTAGGGTTTTAGGTTTAGGGTTTAGGGTTTAGGGTTTTTTTTAAATTAAGTAAATCGATAAGTTTAGGTTTATTTAGATTATTTATTGTATTTTTTATTTATTTTAGTTTATTTTTTTATTTTTAATTAGTTAAGTTTATTTATTTAAGGGTTTTTATTTTAGTTTATTTTTCTAATTTTAAGTTTAGGTTTAGGTTTATGTTTATATTTTAGTTTAATTTTATTTTTATTTTATTTCTTTAGTTTAGGTTTTATTTTTCATTTTTTTCAATTAGTTTTCAATTTTAATTTTTTTTTAGGTTTAGGTTTTAGGTGTTTATTTAAGGTTTATTTTTAGGTTTTATTTTTAAATTTAGCTTTACTTTTATTTTTAGTTTATTTTATTTTATTTAATTTATGGTATAGTATATTTTAAGTTTAGGTTTAGGTTTTATTTAGTTTAGTTTAGGTATAGTTTTATTTTAGGTTTAGGTTTTTTTTTTTTTAGTTCAGGGTTTGGGGTTTGGGTTTTATGGTTTAAGTTTAGGCTTAGTTTACTTTAAGGTTAGGTTTTTTTTTATTTATTTTAGTTGAGGTTTAGGTTTATTTGATTTGATTTATTTATTTATTTGGTTTAGATTTTATTTTTTATTTATTTATAGGTTTTATTTTTAGGTTTAAGTTTTTATTTAGTTTTTATTTTATTTTATTTTAGGTTTATTTATTTTTACTTTACGTTTAGCTTTTATTTTATTTTAGTTTTTTATTCTTAGGTTTATTTTATTTTTTACTTTAGTTTAGGTTTTTATTTATTTTTATTTTATTTAGGTTTAGGTTTTTTTATTTATTTTATTTTTAGGTTTTATTTAGTTTAGGTTAAGGTTTTTAGGTTTTTAGGGTTTAAGATTTGGGTTTTGGGGTTTATGTTTAGGGTTTAGGGTTCAGGGTTTAGGGTTTAGGGTTTTAGGGTTTAGGGTTTTAGGGTTTAGGGTTTAGGGTTTAGGGTTTAGGGTTTAGGGTTTAGTTTTAGGCTTAGGATTTAGGGTTTAAGGTTAGCTTAGGGTTTATGGTTTAGTGTTTAAAGTTTAATGCTTAGGGTTTTTAGTGTTTAGGGTTTAAGGTTTTAGGGTTTAAGGTTTAGGGTTTAGGGTTTAGGGTTTTAGTGTGTAGGGTTTAGGGTTTAGGTTTTAGGTTTAGGGTTTAGGTTTGTGGTACAGGTTTAGGGTTTCAAGTTAGTTTAGGATTTAGAGTTTAGGGTTAGGTTTTATTTAATTATTTATTTATTTTTATTGTAGTGTTTATGGTTTAGGGTTTAGGTTTTAGTTTTGGATTTTAGGTTTTGGATTTTTTTTTACAGAGAATAAATTCAGATTCAACATTTCATCTTTTTGATTTCATTAACCACGTAACACCCCATGTTCTCTAAGACATAAGTGACAACATAAATTTAAAATGAGCACGCATAGAGCAAATAAAAAACCTTATATATCTAGAATAGTCTCTACTATAAAGACACGTTTCCATAAGCATCAGATCAGATCAGTTTTTCTTCAGTTTCTCTAGATCCCATCAGAACCACCTCGGCGTCTCGAGTAACGGCATCCACAATCATATCCCCGATCTCTCTCTCCTTCTCCACCATGATTGTAACCTTCGTCGCTCTTCCTTCCTCCATAATCACCACTGCTTTGACGATCACCTCCATATCCATCAGAACCTCAAGATCCCCTGCCACCTCATCCTTCACCACCTTAGTAGATCTAGGTAGAGCTAAGTTGACGGTGATGTTCCTATCGTCAAGGTTTTGGCCATTCTCAAGGTTTAGGTTTAGGTTTAAGTTTATTAGGTTCAGGTTTATTTTTTAAATTTATTGGGTTTATGCTTAGGGTTTAGGGTTTAGGGTTTAGGGTTTAGGATTTATGGTTTTTCCTTTTAGGGCTTAGGGTTTAGGGTTAAGGTTTAAGGTTTTGGGTTTTGGGTTTTTTAGGGTTCAGTGTTTAGTGTTTAGGGTTTAGGGCTATAGGTTTAGGGTTGTAGGTTTAGGTTTAGAGTTTAGAGATTATGCTTTTAGGGTTTACGATTTAGGTTTAGGGTTTAGGGTTTAGGGTTATAGGTTGGGGTTTAGGGTTTAGGGTTTAGGGTTATAGGCTTAGGCATAAGCTTTATTTATTTTAGTTTAGTTTATTTTAGTTTAGGTTTAGGTTTATGTTTATTTTATTTTTATTTAGGTTTAAGTTTTTTTTTTAGTTTAGGGTTTAGGTTTTATTTTTTATTTAGTTTTAGGTTTATTTTTTAGGTTTCAATTTTATTTAGCTTTTATTTTAGGTTTATTTTATTTTTATTTTATGTTTAGCTTTTATTTTATTTAGGTTTTTAATTTTTTAATTTAGGTTACATTTTTATTTATTTTTTTTTAGTTTAGTTTTTATTTTTTATTATTTTCTTTTTATGTTTAAGATTAGGTTTTAGTTTAGGTCTTAATTTAGGTTTCTATTTTATTTTATTTTATTTATTTATTTATTTTTTAGTTTGGTTTTTTTATTTCTTTTATTTTTATTTTTTATTTAATTTAAGTTTAGGTTTTTAGTTTTTTAGGGTTTATGGTTCAGGGTTAGTTGAAGGTTTAGGGTTTAGGGTTATGTGTTTAGGGTTTAAGGTTTAGGGTTTAGGGTTTAGGGTTTAGGTTTTAAATTTTAGGGTTTAAGGTTTAGGATTTTAGGGTTTCAGGTTTAGGGTTTAGGGTTTAGAGTTTTTATGGTTTAGTGTTTAGGGTTTAGGGTTTAGGTTTTAGGTCTAGGATTCAGGTTTTAGTATAGGGTTTAGGGTTTTTATTTTTTTGAATAGAGAATAAATTCAGATTCAACACAGACACAAGTGATGACATAGATAAAAAAGAGAACACATAGTTAGTCTTAATTCAATCATCATACCATATCCAAAGTTTGGAAGCAATAGCACAATTGAGAAAAACATGATTAACATTTTCGGTAAGAAATAAATAATAGCATAGCGATTTAAAACCTTTAAACCGAACACTGGGATGAAGATATTCAAAATCCTCCAAGCTAAAACTAAATAAAAAATGGGAATGATTTTGTTCCGAAGTTTAATGAAAACATTAGAGTTGTTCTGTGTATTTCTAAGAAAATTCCAATCGTCTTTAAGAATGAAATCACCATTGTAAGAGAGCTTAAAAAGGATTTGACATGGTTTATTAGAAATGATAGTGATGTTGCAAAACTTGTGAAAAATAGAAATAGGAATGTAGTTCACAAGTTTATTTTCCTAACTATTATTAAGCTGGGTTGTAGGTTTAGTGTTGTAGATTTAGGGTTTAGGGTTTAGAATTTAGGGTTTAAGGTTTTTTTATTAAGTAAATCGATAGGTTTAGGTTTATTAGTATATTCAATTTATTTTTTTATTTATTTAGGGTTTAGGGTTTAGGAATTAGGGTTTTTATGGTTTAAGGTTTTGGGTTTATGGTTTAGGTTTTAGCTTTAACATTCAGGTTTTCGTTTAGGGTTTAGGGTTTTTAGTATTTTTTAACATAGAACAAATTCAGATTCAACATTTCTTCTTTTCGATTTCATTAACCAAGTAACACACCAAGTTTTCTAAGACACAGGAGACAACATAGATAAAAATTGAGAACCCATAGAGTAAATGAAAAACCCTAGATAAATAGAACCGTCTCTACTATAAAGCCAAAGTTCAACAAGGGGTAGATCAGACCAGCCATTTTTTAGTATCTCCAGTTCCCATCAAAGCCACCCCGGCCTCTCGAGTAGCGAGATCCACCATCATATCCCCGATCTCTCCCTCCGCCACCACCACGGCTGTAACCTTCGCCACTCCTCCCCCCTCCATAACAATCACTACTCCAACTACCACCTCCATATCCACCAACACCTCCAAATCTCCCACCACCATTATGATAACTGTCGCCTCTACCATCGACTCCAACGCCAGATCTAGATTGAGCCTGGTGAATAGTGATGTTCCTAATGTCAAGGTTCTGCCCATTCTTAGGGTTTAGGTTTAGGTTTAGGATTATTAGGTTTTATGGTTTAAGTTTATTTTTTAATTTATTTAGTTACTTTAGGTTATGGTTTAGGGTTCAGGATTTAGGGTTTAAGGTTTAGGGTTTTGGGTTTAGGGTTTTACGATTTATGCTTTTAGGGTTTAGGGTTTAAGGTTTGGGTTTAAGGTTTATGGTTTAGGGTTTAGGGTTTAGGGTTGTAGGTTTAGGGTTTAGGTTTTAGGGTTTAGGATTTAGGGTTTAAGGTTTTTTTTCTTAAAAAAAAATTAAGAAAACCAGTAGGTTTAGCTTCTTTTAGTTTATTTAGTTTATTTTTATTTATTTTAGTTTATTTTAGTTTTTAAATTTTTTTAGGTTTATTTTTAATTTTTATTTAGATTAGTTTATTTATTTTGGGTTTATTTTTTTTAGTTTTGGTTTTCTACTTTAATTTATTTTTTATGTATAAGTTTTTTTTGTTGAGTTTTTTTTTTAATTTTTAATTTTTAGGTTTATGTTTTATTTTTATTTTAGGTTTAGGTTTAGGTTTTTATTTTTATTTTTTTTTAGGTTTAGGTTTTAGGTTTTTATTTTAGGTTTATTTTAGGTTTTATTTTTTTAGTTTAGGTTTAGGTTTATTTTTCATTTATTTTATTTTATTTAATTTAGGTTTCGATTTAAGTTTTATTTATTTTAAGTTTACATTTAGGTTTTATTTATTTTAGTTTAGTTTATTTTAATTTAGGTTTAGGTTTATTTTATTTTTATTTTAAGTTTAGGTTTTTTTAAAAGTTTAGGGTTTAGATTTTATTTTTATTTATTTTGAGGTTTATTTTTTACGTTTATGTTTTTATTTAGTTTTATTTTAGGTTAATATTTTTTTATCTAACATTTAATTTTTATTTTATTTAGGTTTTTTATTGATAGGTTTATTTTATTTTTAATTTAGTTTAGGTTTTAATTTATATTATTGTTGTTTAATTTTGCTTTTTTATTGTATTTTATTTTTAGGTTTAGGTTTAGGTTTAGGTTTTTATTCAGGTTTTAATTTTAATTTATTTTATTATTTTATTTAGGTTTATGTTTATTTATTTATTTTATTTTTATGTTTTATTTAGTTTAAGTTTAGGTTTTTAGGTTTTCAGGGTTTAAGATTTAGGGTTTAGGGTTTAGGGTTAGGGATTAGGGTTTAGGGTTAAGGGTTTATTATTTAAGCTTTAGGGTCTAGGGTTCTTAGGGTTTAGAATTTAGGGTTAGTGTAATGTCTAAGGTTAGTTCAGGGTTTAGGGTTTAGGGTTTATTAACTTTATACTTTGGGGTTTAGGGTTTTATAGTTTAGGTTTAAGGTTTAGGTTTAGTTTAGTTTAGTGTTTAGGGTAGGTTTTAGGTTTAAGTTTAGGGTTTAGGTTAGAGTTTGGGTTTAAGTTTTGACTTTAGTTTAGTTTAAGTTTGTGGTTTAATATTTATAGTTTAGGTTAGTTTAGGTTTAAGGTTTAAGTTTAGGTTTTGTTTAGGATTATTTTAGAGGTTTAGGTTAGGGTTTAGGGTTTTGATTTATGATTTTTAGGTTTAGGGTTTAAGTTTAGGGTTTAGTGTTTAGTTTAGTGTTTAAGTTTAGGGTTTTTTTGGGTTTTTAGGGTTTAGGGTTTAGGATTTAGAGTTAGCTTAGTGTTTAGAGCTTAGGGTTTGAGGGTCTTTATGGTTTAGGGTTTAAGGATAGGGCTAGGGTTTAGGGTTTAGGGTTTAGTGTTAATTTAGGCTTTAGGGTTAAGGGTTTAGGGTTTAGGGTTAGTTTAAGGTATAGGGTATAGGGTTAAGGTTTAATGTTTAGCGTTGTATGTTTAGGGTTTAGGGTTTAGCATTTTTTTTAAAATTAAATAAATCAATAAGTTTAGGTTTATTTAGATTATTTAGTATATTTTTTATTTATTTTAGTTTATTTATTTATTTTTATTTAGTTTAGTTTATTTATTTAATGTTTTTTATTTTAGTTTATTTTTCCAAGTTTAAGTTTAGGTTTAGGTTTATGTTTATATTTTAGTTTATTTTATTTTATTTATTTTATTTTTTTTTTTTTTATTTTTCATTTAGTTTCAATTTTATTTTTTTTAGGTTTAGGTTTAGGTTTTATTTAAGGTTTATTTTTAGGTTTATTTTTAGTTTAGCTTTACTTTATTTTAGTTTATTTTATTTTATTTAGTTTACGGTATAGTTTATTTTAGGTTTAGATTTAAGTTTTATTTATTTTAGTTTAGGTATAGATTTATTTTAGGTTTCGGTTTTTTTTTTTTTAGTTTAGGGTTTGGCGCTTGGGTTTTATGGTTTAAGTTTAGGCTTAGTTTATTTTAAGGTTAGGTTTTTATTTTATTTATTTTAGTTGAGGTTTAGGTTTGTTTTATTTGATTTATTTATTTATTTATTTGGTTTAGATTTTATTTTTTATTTATTTAGGTTTATTTTTAGGTTTACTTTTAGGTTTAGGTTTTTATTTAGTTTTATTTTATTTTATTTTAGGTTTATTTATTTTTTTTTTACGTTTAATTTTATTTAGGTTTTTTTATTCTTAGGTTTATTTTATTTTTTACTTTAGTTTAGGTTTTTCTTTATTTTATTTTAGTTTTGTATTTTTTATTTAATTTTAATTTTAGTTATAGGTTTAGGTTTTTATTTAATTTTATTTTATTTAGGTTTAGGTTTTTTTATTTATTTTATTTTAGGTTTTATTTAGTTTAGGTTAAGGTTTTTTAGGTTTTAGGGTTTAATTTGGGTTTAGGTTTATGTTTAGGGTTTAGGGTTAGGTTTAGGGTTTAGGTTTTAGGGTTTAGGGTTTAGGTTTAGGGTTTAGGGTTTATAGTTTAGGTTTAGTTTTAGCTTAGGTTTAAGTTTAAGTTAGGGTTTATGGTTTAGTGTTTAGTTTAGTAGATTTTAGTGTTTAGGGTTTAGGGTTTTAGAGTTTAGGTTTAGGGTTTAGGTTTAGTTTTAGGGTTTAGGTTTTAGGGTTTAGGGTTTTAGGTTTTAGGTTTAGGTTTTAGGTTTAGTGAGGTTTAGGTTTAGTTTTATGATTTAGAGTTTAGGGTTAGGTTTATTTAATTATTTATTTATTTTTATTGTAGTGTTTATGGTTTAGGGTTTAGTTTTATTTTTGGGTTTTAGGTTTTGGGTTTTTTTTAACAGAGAATAAATTCAGATTCAACATTTCATCTTTTTGATTTCATTAACCACGTAACACCCTATGTTCTCTAAGACATAAGTGACAACATAAATCTAAAATGAGCACACATAGAGCAAAAAAACCTTATATATCTAGGGACAGCTTCTACTTTACACGCTTTCCATAAGAAACAGATGATCGGATCGGTCTTTAGGCTCCATATCCCATCAGAACCACCTCGACGTCTCGAGTAGCGGCATCCACCATCATATCCCTGATCTCTCCCTCCTTCTCCACCATGATTGTAACCTTCGTCGCTCTTCCTTCCTCCATAACCACCACTGCTCCGACCACCACCTCCATATCCATCAGAACCTCGAGATCTCCTACCACCACTATGATAACCGTCGTCACCGCCTTCTCCTGCACTACTAGATCTAGGCAGAGCCAAGTTGACTTTGATGTTCCTGTCGTCAAGGTTTTGCCCATTCTTAAGGTTTAGGTTTAGGTTTAAGTTTAGTAGGTTTAGGTTTATTTTTTAAATTTATAGGGTTTATGGTTAGGGTTTAGGGTTTATGGTTTAGGGTTTAGGGTTTATGGTTTACGATTTTATGGTTTATGCTTTTAGAGGCTTAGGGTTTAGGGTTAAGGCTTAAGGTTTTGGGTTTTGGGGTTTTTAGGGTTTAGGGTTTAGTGTTTAGGGTTTAGGGATATAGGTTTAAGGTTGTAGGTTTAGGTTTAGAGTTTAGGCATTATGCTTTTAGGGTTTAAGGTTTAGGTTTAGGGTTTAGGGTTTAGGGTTATAGGTTTGGGGTTTAGAGTTTAGGGTTTAGGATTTAGGATTTAGGTTTAAGGTTTTTTAAAAAAAAAATTAAGTAAATTGGTAGGTTTAGGTTTATTTAGTATATTTAGTTAAATTTTTACTTATTTTAGTTAAGTTTAATTTTTATTTTTATTTAGGTTTAATTTATTTTATCAGTTTAGTTTATCTTTTAGGTTTATTTATTTTGGTTTAGGTTTTAATTTATTGTTTTAGGTTTGGTTTATTTTTTAGCTTTTTTTTTTTAGGTTTAGATTTTATTTTTAATATTTTAGTTCAGGTTTAGGTTTTTATTTTATTTTTTTAGGTTTTATTTTAGTTTTAGGCTCTTTTAATCAGGTTTATTTATTTAATTTTTATTATTTAGTATGTTTAGTTTATTTTAGATTCGCCAGGTTTTATTTATTTTAATTAGGTTTAGGTTTATTTTATTTTATTTATTATATCATTTAGGTGTTTTTGTTTTAGTTTAGGTTTATTTTTATTTATTTTAGTTAAGCTTTAAGTTTTTGGTTTTAGGGTTTAGGGTTTGGGTCAGTGGTTTAGGGTTTAGGTTTAGGTTTTAGGGTTTAGGCCTAGGGTTTAGGATTAGGGTTTAGGGTTTAGTTTAGTGTTTAGCTCAGGTTTAGTGTTGTGGTTCTGTCATGTGGTCAGGGTCCAGGTAGCAGATTGTGGTCAGTGGGCATGTGGTTTGATCTTGCTTTAGGAGGGTAGGTCAGTTTAGAGTTTAGGGTAGGGTCCTCAGAGTTTATGGTGGCCGCGGTTTATAGAGTTTAGAGTGGTTGTGGCTAGATTTATTTTTAAATTAAGCAAACCATTTAGCTCATTTTAGCATATTTATAATTTTATTTATTTGAGTTTACTTTATTTTTTTCTTTATTTTGGTTTATTTTATCTTATTTTACTTAGTTTATTAATTTTAGTTTATTTATCTATTTTTTATCTTAATTTGTAGTTGAGTTTTATTTTAGGTTTACGTTTTATTTTTTATTTTTAGGTTTAGGTTTAGGTTTTTATTTGATTTTTAAATTCTAGGTTTTAGTTTTTTATTTTAGGCTTATTTTTAGGTTTTATTTTTTATTTTAAGTTTAGGTTTTTCTTAGTTTATTTTATTTTATTTAGTCTTGGTTTAGGTTTCATTTTAGTTTATTTTAGGTTTTATTTATTTTAGTTTAGTTTATTTTAGTTTAGGTTTAGGTTTATTTTAAATTTTTTTTATTTTAGGTTTATGTTTTTTTTACTTTAGAATTTAGCTTTTATTTTTTATTTATTTTTAGGTTTATTTTTTAGGTTAAGGTTTTTATTTAGATTTTATTTTGTTTTAGGTTTATTTTATTTTTATTTTATGTTTAATTTTTATTTTATTTTATTTTACATTAAGTTTTATTTTATTTAATTTTTTTTATTCTTAGGTTTATTTAATATTTTAGTTTAATTTAGGTTTTTATTTATTTTATTTTAGTAATTTTATTTTATTTTTAAGTTTTTATTTAGGTTTTTATTATTATTTATTATTTAATTTTATTTAGGTTTAAGTTTTTTATTTATTTTATTTTTAGGTTTTACTAAGTTTAGGTTTAGGTTTTTATGTTTTTAGGTTTGTGTTTTAAGGTTTAGGGTTTAAGGTTTAGGATTTGGGGTTTTAGGGTTTAGGGATCTACGTTTAGGGTCGGAGTTTTAGGGTTTAGGATTTAGGGTTAAAGGTTTTTTTTTTTAAATTTAAGTAAACCGATTGGTTTTGGTCTATTTAGTTTATTTAGTTCATTTTTATTTATTTTTGTTTAATTTATTTTGTAAATTTTATTTATTTTTATTTTCTATTTTTATTTAGTTTAGCTTATTTATTTTACGTTTATTTATTTTAGCTTAGGTTTTTTATTTTAGTTTATTTTTTAGATGTAGGTTTAGATTTAGGTTTATTTTTTTAGTTAAGTTTTATTTTTATTTTATTTTTAAAGTTTAGGTTTTATGTTTTTATTTTAAGTTTATTTTTAGTGTTTTTTAGTTTAGTTTAGGTTTATTTTTAGTTTATTTTATTTTATTTAGTTTAGGTTTAGTTTAGATTTAGTTCATTTATTAAGGTTTAGCTTTTATTTATTTTAGTTTAGTTTATTTTAGTTTATTTTGGTGTTTTATTTTGTTTATTTTATTTTCATTTTAGGTTTAGGTTTATTTTTATTTAATTTTATGTTTATTTTTTGGTTTATTTTTAAGTTTAGGTTTTATTTAATTTTATTTTATTTTATTATAGCTTTATTTATTTTATTTTACTTTTTATTTTTATTTTATTTTATTTTTTATTTGTTTCATTTTATTTTTTTAGTTTAGTTTAGTTTTATTTATTTTATTTTCTTTTAGCTTTATTTTTTTTATTTGAGGTTTAGGTCTTAGTTTAGGATTATATTTTATTTTATTTTTTTATTTCATTTAGGTTTAAGTTTTTTATTTATTTTATTTTAGTTTTTTATTTTTATTTTTTAATTTATTTTAGTTTAATTTTAGTCTACTTTGGTTTTTATTTAATTATTTTTTTTATTTAGGTTGTTTATTTATTTATTTTATTTGAGGTTTTATTTATAGGTTTAGGTTTATAGGTTTTAGGGTTTAGTAGTAGTTTATTTAGTTGTGGTTTAAGTTTTTTATGTAGTTTTATTTTTAGGGTTTAGTTTTAGGGTTTTTAGGCTCACTTAAGGGTTTTAGGGTTTAGGGTTTTAGTTTGTGGTAGGATATTTTTAGTTTAGTTTAGTGGTTATTTTAGGGTAAGGTAGGATAGGATTTAGTTTTTATTTTAGGGTTTTATTAAGCAAAGATTTTAAGTGTTTATTTTTATTTTAATTTATTTTATTTATTTTTAGTTTTATTTCTTATTTAGATTATTTATTTTCTTTATTTTTAGTTTAGTTTATGTTTATTTATTTTATTATTTTTAGAAGGTTTTTATAGTGATTTTTATTTATTTTTAAGTTTAGGTTATTTAGTTTATTTATCTTTATTTAGATATTATTTTTGTTACATAGGTATTATTTTTTTATTTAGTAGTTTATTATTAATTTAGTGTTTTTTATTTTTATTATTAGGATTTATTTTAGGTTGGTTTTAAGTAGTGGTTTAGGTCTTAGGCAAGTAAGGAAATGGGTAGGGCCCAGTGGATCAGGAGGTATGGTAGTGTAGGGTTTAGGTTTAGAGTGGTGGGGATGTGGATTTTAGTGGTGGGAGATTATTTAGGTTTTATTTTATTTTGGTTTAATTATTTATTTTATTTTTAGGATTTTAGGTCAGGTTTAGTCAGGTTAGGGTTTTAGTAGGATTTGGGTAGGGTAGGTTGGGTAATTTAGGTAGAGTTGGGTTTGGTTATTAGAGTTTAGAGTTTAGGTTTATTTTAGTATTACGAGGTTTTAGTTTAGGGTTTAGGGTTTTTGGTTTTTATTTGTTTAAGTTGTGAACTAATTCAGATTCAACATTTCTTCTTTTCGATTTTATCAACCAAGTAACACACCAAGTTTTCTAAGACACAAGAGACGATATAGAACTAAAATGAGCAAGTGAGATCATCAAAACCCCATATAACTAAAATCGCTCTAGATAAAGATAGTTCCATAAGTAGGATCGATGCTCTTCAATTTCTCAAGTTCATCATACCCCAAACCTCTAATAATGGGATTGATATCCTCGATCTCTCCCTCCATCACACAAGAAGAACTCTTACCTGCCCATTACCATATTGCCCACCACCTCCATATCCACCAAGACATCCATGCCCCACCACTATTTCGATAGCCATCTCGCCTTTAGTTTCCAAGCCACCCAGATCAGTTTGAGGATGCCATCTGCTTATTCTTAAGGTTTAGATTTAGTTTTTTGTTTATTAGGTTTCTGGGTTTATGTTTTTTTTTTAATTTGTTTAGTTACTTTTAGTTTAGTATATGATTGGATCAGTTTGGTAGTTTTAGGGTTTTGGTTTTTTTGGGTTTATGGTTTAGGGTTAGTTAGGTCTAGTGTTTAGGGTTTTAGGTATGGGTTTAGGGTTTAGGCTTTAAGGTTAGAATTTAGGGTTTATGATTTTTTTAAATTAAGTAAACTGCTAGGTTTAGGTTTATTTATTATTTATTTTAGCTTATTTTATTTTTTTATTTTTATTTAGTTTAGTTTATTTATATTTTATGTTTTTTAATTTAATTTAGATTTATAGTTATTTTTAGTTCAGTTTTATTTTTATTTTATTTTTAGGTTTAGGTTTATTTTTATTTTTTAAGTTAGGTTTAGGTTTTAAATTATTTTTAGTGTAGGTTTTGGTATTATTTTAGGTTTATTTTTATTTTATTTTAGTTTAGGTTTAGCTTTAGTTTATTTTGTTTTGTTTATTTTAATTATTTTAGTTTAGTTTATTTTAATTTATTTCACATTTCTTTATTATTTTTTAGGCTTTTTTTTAGTTTAGTCTATTTTATTTCTTTAGGTTTTATTTTTTATTTTATTTTTGGTTTAGTTTTTTATTTAGTTTTTATTTTATTAGTTATTTAGGTTTTATTAGGTTTATTTTTTTTTTAGTTTATTTTTAGGTTTTATTTAATTTATCCAGTTTTATTAGTTAATTATATTTTATTTTTAGAGTTTAGGTTTAACTTAGGTTTTTTTATTTTATTTATGTTTTTTTTTATATTTAATTTTAGTTCTATTCTTTTAGATTGGCTTTATAGGGAGTTTAGGGTTTAAGATTTTTTTAGGTTTAGGTCAGGGTTTGTGGTTTGTGGTTTAGGGTTTGGTTTAGATTTAATCTTTAGGATTAGGGTTTAGGATTTGGGTTTTAGATTAGGGTTTAGGGTTTAGGAAGGGTTAGCCTGGTTAGGTTTTAAAACCAGTAAACTAGGTTTAGGTTTATTTTATTTATTTAGTTTATTTTAAATTTTCAGCATTTATTTTTATTTACTTTAGTTTCTTTATTTTATGTTTTATTTTAGTTTAGGTTTTATTTTAGTTTATGTTTTAGTTTAGGTTTAGGTTTATTTTATGTTTTAGTTTATTTTATTATTATTTTATTTTTTTGGATTAAGTTTATTTTATTTTTTTACATTTAGTTTTTTTTATTTTATTTTTTTTTATTTTAGGTTTTAAGTTTTATTTTAGGTTTATTTTTATGTTTTATTTTTTAGTTGAGATTTAATTTTATTTTTAGTTTATTTTATTTTATTTAGTTTAGATTTAGTTTATTTTTGGATTAGGTTTAAGTTTTATTTATTTTAGTTTAGTTTATTTTAGCTTAGGTCTATGTTTATTTTAATTTTTTTTTAGGTTCAAGTTTTGTTTTTTAGTTTTAGGTTTTTCTATTTTAGGGATTACTTTTTAGGTTTAGGTTTTATTTATTTTATTTTATTTCATTTTAGGTTTATTTTATTTTTTATTTTTTACGTTAGTTTATTTTATTTAAGTTTTATTCTTTTATTTTAGTTTTAATCTTTAGTTATTATTTATTTTATAGTTAATTTTATTTTTATTTTATTTTAGGTTTAGGTTTAAGTTTTAGGTTTATTTTATTTTATTATTTTTATATTATGTTTTTTTATTTATTTATTTTTAGGTTTTATTAGTTTTTGATCAGTTTTAGATTTTGGTTTAGATTTAGGGTTTTTTATTTATGGTTTAGGTTTAGGATCTTAGTTTAGGGTTTATTTTAGTGCCTAGAATTTTTTAGCTCATGGTTAGATCAGTTTAGTGTCTTAGGACAGTCAGTTTAGCTATTTATTATTTAGGTCAGTAGGGCCTTTTAGTTAGTGTCAGGTAATGTTAGGATTAGGGTCATAGTTTATCTTTTAGGGCCTTAAAGTGGCTCATTTAGTTATTAATTATGGCTCAGTTAGTTTAAGTTGTTTGGTTATTTAGGTTTAGAGTTTTAGGTCAGGTTGTTTTAGTGTTAGGGCTCAGTAGTATTTTATTTAGTAAAGTTAGGGTTGTGTTTAAGTGTTTTATTTAATGGTTAGCTTAGGGTTTAGGGTTTAGGTTTAACGAGTTGGTTTTTTGGGTTTAGGTTTATTTTTGAATTTAGGGTTTAGGGTTTATGGTTAATCTTAGGGTTCAGGGTTTAGGGTTAGTTTAGAGTTTAGGATTGAGGGTTTTTTTGGGTTTGGTGTTTAGGGTTTAGGGTTTAAGGTTGTATGGTTTAGGGTTTAGGGTTTAGGGTTTTTGGTTTTTTTTTAAAGTGTGAACAAATTCAGATTCAATATTTCTTCTTTTTGATTTCATCAACCAAGTAACACACCAAGTTTTGTAAGACAGTCACCTAACATATCTAAAATGAGCACGCATAACTCATCAAAACCCTATATAACTAGAACTGCTGAAAGACAGCAAAAAGTAGTAGATCGATCGATCATTCTTTAGTTTCTCAAGTTCTATCAACCACCCCAACCTCTCGAGTAGCTGATCCACCATCATATCTGATCTCTCCTTCCCACCATTATGGTCTTTACACTCCTTCCATAACCACCATTGCTCA
Source organism: Cymbidium sinense (assembly GCA_021442155.1). NCBI lineage: Eukaryota > Viridiplantae > Streptophyta > Magnoliopsida > Asparagales > Orchidaceae > Cymbidium > Cymbidium sinense. The sequence goes on from JAKCPB010001334.1 coordinate 91,968, forward strand.
CCACTTCCTCCATATCCACACCACTGATGCCCCACCACTATTATAAGCCATCTCCGCTTTAGCCTCCACTGCTAAATCTGGGATCAATGGTGACAAGATGTTGCCAAGGTTCTATTTTACTTGGTTAGATTTAGGTTTTTGTTTATTAGGTTTTTGGGTGAATGTTTCATTTTTAATTTATTTAGTTACTTTAGGTTTAGGTTTAGGATTAGGGTTTAGGGTTTAGGGTTAGGGTTTAGGTTTGGGTTTATGCTTTTAGGTTTATATTTAGGTTAGGTTTAGGGTCTGTGTTTTTGGTTTGTGGGTTTAGGTTTATTAGGATTTAGGGTTTATGGTTTTATTTAAATTAAAATAAGGTTTAGGTTTATTTAGTTTATTTATTATTTATTTTAACTTATTTTATTTTTTATTTTTATTTAGATTAGTTTATTTATTTTAGTTTATATTTTTTAGTTTAGTTTAGATTTAGGTTTATTTTTAGTTCAGTTTTATTTTTATTTTAATTTTTATTTTATTTTTTAGTTTAGTTTAGATTTAGCTTTTAGTTCAATTTTAAGGTTTAAGCTCTAAGGTTTAGGTTCTATTTTTTATTTTTAGGTTTAAGTTTAGGTTTTTATATTATTTTTTTAGGTTTAGGTTTTAGGTGTTATTTTAAGTTTATTTTTAGGTTTTATTTTTTAGTTTAGGTTTAGTTTAGTTTTTAGGTTTTGTTTTGTTTTAATTATTTTAGTTTAGATTTTAGCCACGTTAGATTTATTTTATATTTTAGGTTTAGGCTTTTAGTTTGGGTTCACATTTTACTTTTACCTAGGTTTTATTTTAGGTTTATTTTTAGTTTAAGTTTTATTTAGCTTAGTTTTATTTCCATTTAAAGGTTTTTTTATCCTGAGGTTTATTATATTTTTTAGTTTAGTTTTAGTTTTCATTTAATTTATTTTAGTTTATTTTATTAGTTAATTTTATTCTTACTTTTAAGCCCAGCCTGTTTTAAATAGTTTCATTTTATTTAGGTTTAGTTTTTATATATTTCATTTTAGGTTATATTCTCATTTAGATTGAGGTTTTCCTATGCTTTTAGGGATTAGGGTTTAGGGCTCATGGTCTTAGGATTTTAGCTCTTAGTGCTTCAGGGTTTGTGGGCTCAGGTTTAAGATTCAGCTCAGATCTACTCAGTGGCTCTAGGCTCCTTAAGCTTTGTGGCCTAGGGTAGGATCTAGGGCCAGCTTTAGGGTTTCAGGATCTTTTTTAAATTAAGCAAACCCCATGGTTTAGATTTATCTTATTTTATTTTATTTATTTTAAATTTTATTTATGCATCTTTTATTTACATATTCTTTATTGTAGTTATTATTTTAGTCAGGGTTTTTATTTTGTTTATTCTTTAGTTTAGGTTTAGGTTTATGTTTATTTTTAGTTTAGTTTTATTATATTTTATTTTAGGATTAAGTTTTATTTTTATTTTAGTTTACATTTGGGTTTTATTTTATTTTTAGGTTTAGCCTTTTAAGTTTTATTTTAGGTTTATTTTTATTTTTTAGTTTATTTATATTTAGTTTAGTTTATTTTTAAGATTAAGTTTATTTATCTTTAGTAGTTTATTTAGTTTATGCCATTATTTTACCTGAGGTCCAAGTTTTTTAGTTTTGGTTTTATTTAGAGTAGATTTTTTTTAGTAGGTTTTATTTAGTTTTATATTTCATTTTAGGTCATTATTTTATTCCAGTTTTAGTTTATCTTATTTAGGTTTATCATAGGTTATTTTTTTTTATAATCCAATTTAAGTTTTATTTATTTTATTTTAGCCAATTTATTAGCTATTTGTTTATTTGTGGATAGGTTTGTTTTTTTTAGGTATTTATTTTATTATTTTATTATATTTCAGCTAGGTTTTTTATTTATTTTTTTTGGTTTTATTTAGTTTAGGTAGGTTCATGGAAATTTGTCCCTAAATTTGTAGTATTAAATTAGTGTAATTTAATGATTTTTTTTTTGGTCTAATAATCTTTTATGATTCATAGAATACCATGATATTTAGTATCATTTCTATCCATCCATATGAACCAAATAAGGGTAATGGCAATTAAAACTTTGATATGACCTTTCACAATTTTTGGAAACAGCTTCAAGAAGTTTATATAAAGAAAATAAAACCATGGAAATGATTAGTATTAAAAAGATCATCATACCAAAGCCATAATTTGGAGGCAATAGCACCTTTGATAAAAACATGATTAATATCTTCATTATAAAAACAACAGTAACATTTAGAAGGCAAATAAAAACCTTTATCCCAGAGAAAGGAATCAACAGGAATGAAGTTTTTCTAAATTCTCCAAGTAAGAACAGAATAAGAGATAGGGATAAAATTATTCTAAAGTTTAATAAATACATTAGAAGAATTTTGAGCATCTCTAATATAGTTCCAAGTCTCTTTAAGAATAAAATCACCATTATAGAAAACTTAAAATGAATTTGATCAGCTTGTTAGAAAGATAGAATATCACTAAATTTATCCAAAGAGAGATAGAATAAATGCTAAGTTTACTATCATTCCACTTGTTATTAAGCCAAAAAAGATTTTAACTTTAGTAGATAGAATGGGTAGATAGAAAGAATCAATAGAACCACCACCAATCTAGATGTCTTGCCAAAAGAGAGAAGCTAATTTAAAACCCAAGATATCAAGGATTCAACCTCCATTTAATGGAGAAAAGCCTTTCCAAATCAAGAGTCACCAACTTTATAAGTATAGATTAGAGGGTGCTTATCCTGGCAGTATTTACTATCATAAACTTAGCCCATAGGCTATCTTTGTTTCTAAAATTCCACCAGAGATGGGAGAAGGCAGTAATAGCTTCATGAATAGATCTGCTGCCAAGCCCACCTTCACCCAGAGGTGCATAACATTTATGCCAAGAAGTGCAATGCATCCTTTTAATCAAATTAGTAGAGCCCCAAAATAATTTATTAAGAGATGAATTTATGATAGAATTAGTAAGGATATGGTTTGAATAAGGTATAAAGGCATCAAATTAAGAGTACTCTTAAGAAAAGTAAGCCTGCCACAAAAAGAAAGTAAGTGAAATTCCAACAACAAAATTTTATTAGAAATTTTTTGTATAAGTTTGTTGAAAAGATGGGATCTTTTTTGACCTTTGAAAAGAAGAGCACCCATATATTTAATAGGGAGTTCTTGGTGTCTAAAGTTAGTGATTCTCAAGATATGATTGATTTTATCATTAGAAATTTTAGAGGAGGTAATAGCTCTTGCTTTCATTAATAGAAGACCACTTTCTCTACCAAAATTAATTAAAATTTCTTAAGTATTTTGATATGATGAAAGGAAGCATTACAAAAGATAATGAAATCATCAAAGAAAGCTAAGATGAGAAATAGGATACCACCAAGAGTTCTAAAGTACATGCTAGGATTGTTATTGAAAAGTTCATTTAAACTCCTAGATAGGTATTCTACAGCAATAACAAACAAAGAAGGGGATAAAGGATCTCCTTGTCTAAAACCATGAGAAGAAGGAAAAAAGTCTAAAGCTTCACCAATAAGAAGAATAGAAAACCAGGCATTATTAATATAGTTTTAAATAATATTAATAAAATTTTCAGAGAAACTGATTAAATGCAAGATATTAAAAAGGAAATCGAAGAGTTGTTATCAAAGGCTTTAGAAATATCTAATTTAAAAAGGATGTTACCACTTCTAGTAGGAACATCCAAATCATGAATAAGCTCTTGAGCAAGAAGAATGTTATCAACTATAGATCTCTCTAACAAAACTAGTTTTGAGAGATAATTTTTGAGTAAAGGACTAAGTCTATTAGCAAGAATTTTAGAAATCAATTTATTAAAGAAAGTGCAAAAGACTAATAGGTCTAAATCACTCCAAGAATCTAGATTATCATTTTTTAGGTATTAGAATAATGGAAGTGCTAGAAAATATTTAGGAGAGGATTACCACTAAAAAAATCAACAATAGCATTGATTAAGTCATGCTTGATAATAGACCATGAATTTTGAAAAATTGAGTTGTATAACCCTTAGCCAGAATGGAATCAATGTTCATGCTATTGATAACTTTACCAATCTCATCTTCTAACCTAATAAGCCAAATGATTTTCATCATTGGTAATAATAGAGGGATTAAATGCAATTAGAAATAGCTTCATAAGAGTGGCTTTTATTAAGCATATTTCTAAGGTGATTAATAACAATCTTTAATAACATTAATATCGTTGATCCAATCTCCATTATCACTTTTAATTTTTTGGATGGAATTTAAAGCTCTCTTTTTATTAAATAAAGCAAGAAAATACCTGGTATTCTTATCCCCATCAGCAAGATGTTTACTAGTAGCTTTTTGCCGCCAATAATTTTCTTCTATATTATGATATTTAACAAGATTATCTTTTACTTCATTCAAATCCTTAAGCTTAGAAGAATAAGACAAAATAACATTTTCAAGATCACAAACCAAATGTTTCATGTTTTTATATTAGCAAAAGATTTTAAAATAATGTTTGTTCCACCAAACCGATTTTTTTTAGCCTTTTAAGCTTAAACCATAATCTATGCATACCCTAATCAATTATCAAGGTGAAGAGGAGCAATCCAATTATTGGCCACTACTTTAAGGAAATCCAGATGTCAATCCACATATTTTGAAATGAAAGAGGGCAAGGTGTTTAATCTTTTAGAGTTATCTTTAACATAAACCAAAAGAGGGGCATGATCAGATAAAGTTCTACTCAAATGGTCAATAGAGGTAAGAGGCCATCGATTAATCCAATGAGAGTTGAAAAGAATTCTATCAGGATGTTGCCAGAGCTTAAAGTTTTGCCAAGTATAATTAGGGCCTTTAAAACTAATGTCAATAAGATTGCAATCAAGAATCATATTAGAAAATTCTTCCATATAATGAATATTAGGAGAACAACCGCCCTTCTTTTAGATGAATATAGAATAGTGTTTCCCACAACCAATCTAGGTTTGTTAACAGAAAGAGCAAAACTTCTCAAATTCTCCCAAGGAACATTTTGGCCTGCTCTATTATAAGAAGCATAAACAAAAGAGACAAGCACATAAGAATCACCAAAAGAAATTTGAGCATTGACAACTTGTTGAAGATCACCTAAAATTAAAACATTTAAGAAGTTGTTCCAAAATCACCAAATTTTATTGATGTTAGAGAAAAATTACAAACCAAGCATTCTAGCAACATGATTGATTTTATCCATGTATAAGAGGTTCAATAACAATAAGTAAAGAATTATTGTTGATTCAGAGATTTCTAACATGATTATGAACAATGAGGGTACCAATCCCTCTAACATTCCAAATAATTGAATTAAACATATAGAAAATTATAAATGGAGATTAAATGATAATAATAATGAGAGAGAGGAAAAGAATAAAAAATCCTCTCTTAAGCCAAAAATTGAAAATACACATTTTTTATGGGAAAATGATCTAGATCTAGTAGATCTGGCAAGATTAGAGGTTGCATCTTAGAGTTCTTAGTTTTCTTTTAAAAATAGTTTGAATTTATTATTTTATCCAAAATGTCACCATCGAAAAGGAGATTGATTAGAAATAATAGGATAAAGATCGGCAAGAACATCTCTAATCACAACTTTCCCCTTCCAAATTAGATTTTCTTGAAAGGTGGGATTAAAATGAAGATCAATCTTGGAATTAGGGAAGGAGAAGAAATTATACCATTCAATGCACAATTACCAATATCAAATGTTTTGCTCAGAATTTTAGCCACATTCAAGTTAACATTCAAATGATCATTTAAAACCTCATTCTGATCAATTAATGCTGGCAAAGAAGTAGGAATAGACTCATTAGAGAATGAATCTTCATTTTTTTAGCATCTTTGAATTTAGAGTTAGCCATAATAGGCATATTCTCATGTAAAGAAAGGTTGGAGGACAAATCATCTTTTCCAACATTATTAGTACCTTTATCGTGGTTGAAATGCAAACTAGAAACAACAATTTTTGGAATAATAGAAGATTCCAAAGAATCTGACCTAATATCAACATTTAAGTTATTTTTAGGCACAAAATAGCTTTATTAACTTTATCGCTATTAATTTAGAGTTAGGTTCATTTAAAATTTTCTTTTAAGATGCAGGTGAAGAACAAAACACTCTGAATTATCATGACCATGTATCTTGCAATGGGAACAAAAAATGATAAAATTTTCAAATTTGACCTTTTGTAAATAAGTAAACTTTTCATATCCAATTCAGACATCCTTAGGATGTTTTTTAGATATGTCAAGTTCAACCAATATACGAGCAACAGAGGGATGGGATCTCACAGTAATCACCTGATCGATTTGGAGTAGCCTACTGAAAAGAGCCTCGACAGCAAATAAAACCTAGAGGGTAACATAATGGATTCTGAAATTTGGAAGAGCTAATCACATAAGAACAATAGGTGATTCCTCCTTTATATCAAAAAGGAGAGACCACTTCAACAAACACATTTGCAATTAAAGGCAAAATAAGATCGACGTGAGAAAACCCTTGAATAATCCAAATAGTTTGTAAGTTGAATCAAAATATGTCTTGGATCGATCAAGCCAATAGTTAAAGCACCCAAAAGTGTAAGGTTATGAGAAAAAGATCGAATCATATCCAAATTTGGTCGGCACAATGAAAATATTCCAATCAAAGTAATTTCGAAAGATTTTGCAAGCTTTTTGACATCAAGATCTGAACACATGATTGCAGGCATACCTCAAAATAAAGTTGAAATCAGATTCACAGAGTTAGAAGAGGTAGAGCTCTTATTAGAAAGTGCATCATTAAAGGATTTAAAAGAAGGAATGGCATTAGGTTCAAGAATCCCCATAGAATTGGATGCCCATGCCAGATCATCCAAAATGGGAGAAATAAACTGCAGGTTCGATGTCACCACAGCCATAATTAGAAGAAACACATCACACAAGCAACTAGAGATTGAGAAAACTCTAGAAAATGGATGAGAATAAAGAAAGATCCACCAAAAATGCAAGATAGAGATGCACCGATGAATGGAAAATGAAATAGCCAAAGCACCGCAAGAGAGGAGAGGGAGCTTTTTCTTGGTTAGTTAGTTAGTTAGTGGTTATGGTTAGTTATTTATGGTTAGTTGGTTAGTTAGTGCTTAGTGGTTATGGTTAGTTAATTAGTTGGTTAGTTGGTTAGTGGTTATGGTTGGTTATTTAGTTGATTATGGTTATGGTCATGGTTAATTGGTTATGGTTGTGGTTAGTTGGATATGGTTATGGTTATGGTAAGGTTGGTTAGCTGGTTATGGTTATTAGCGGTCATGGTCATGATCATGGTTCAGTTTAGTGGTTGCCAGTTTAGCGGTCAGTCGGTTACTGGTTAGCGGTTACTGGTCACTGCGCGGTCATCGCTCATATAAATTCATGATCATGGCCATGGTCAGTTGGTCATGGCCATGGTCATGATAGCCATTTATGGTCAGGCCAGGGCCCAGGGCCTAGTTAGGGCAGCCCAGGGCCTAGGGCTAGGGCCCAGGCCCAGGGCTCAGGGTTTTAGGGCCTGCCCAGGGCCTAGGGCCCAGGATCTGGCTGTTTAGGCCAGGGTCAAGCCCAGGTCAGGGTGTCAAGGATCCCAGTCAGGGCCTAGGGCCCAGATTTAGGGCTCAGGGCCTAGGGCCTGGCTGGGCCCAGTTAGGTCAGTCATGGCCTTAGGGCCCAGGGCCAGTTTCAGGTTTAGTAGGCCCCGGCCCATCTTGTGGCCTAGAGCCCAGGGCCCAGGCCTGGATCTCTGGCCCAGGGCCTAAGGGCCCAGGGCCCAGGGTCAGCCTGGCCAGCCCAGGTCAGCCTGGGCCCAGGGCCTTGGAGTGGGCCCAGTCAGTTGGCCCAGAGCCCAAGCCTGTCAAGATCTTGATCAGGGCCCAGAGCCCAGCCCAGTCCTCAGGGCCCAGGGCCCAGGGCCTGGCCCAGGGCCTGGGTTTAGGCTGGGCCTTTTAGAGTCAGCCCAGGGAGCTCAGGGCCTGTCAGCTTAGGCCCAGGGCCCAGGGCCCAAGATCTAGGGCCTTTAGGTGTCCAGGATCTTGGTGGCCCAGTACCAGGTCAGTTTCATGGTTTTGGCCCAGGGCTCAGCCTATGGTGGCCTCAGGGCTCATGACTCCAGGATCAGGTCAATTAGGGTTTAGGGTTTAGAGCCCAGTGGCCCAGGGCCTTTAGTGGTCAGGAGGGCTCAGGGCCTGGGATTTAGGGTCAGGGTGTAGGTTAAGGTAGGGTTGGTAGGGCCCAGGGCTCAGGGCCTAGGGTTTAGGGAGCCTTGCGGTTAGGAGTTAGGGTTTAGGTTAGTAAGGTTTTAGGGTTTAAGATTTAGTTATGGTAGGATTTGTGGTTTTAAATGCAAACCCGCAGGTTTAATTTATTTATCTTTATTAATTTAATTTAATTTATTTTTATTTAGAATATTTTTATTTTATTTAGTTTAGTTTATTTATTTTAGTTTAGGTTTTTTATTTAGTTTATGTTTTGGTTTAGTTTAGCTTAGGTTTATGTTTATTTTACTTAGTTTTATTTTATTTTAGGTTTAGGTATTTTATTTTATTTTGGCTTAGGTTTTATTTTATTTTTTTAGGTTTTAGCTTTTCTTTTTATATTTTAGGTTTTATTTTTAGTTTAAGTTTAGGTTTATTTCAATTTTATTTATTTAGTTTAGGGTTTAGGTTTTTTATTTTAAGTTTGGTTTAGTTTGATTTATTTTAGTTTAGTTTAGATTTAGTTTATTTTATTTTGTTTATTTTATGTTTAGATTTTTTTTCAGGTTTAGGAGTTATTTTATTTATTTTATTTTTTTTATTTTTTAAGTTTATTATTAGGTTTATTTTGTAGGTTTAGGTTTTTTATTTAGTTTTATTTTATTTTAATTTATGTTTATTTTATTTTTTTATGTTTAGTTTTATTTCATATAGGTTTTATATTTTAATTTATTTTAGTTTTAGGTTTTTATTTATTATATTTTAGTTTAGTTTTATTTTTTTATTTATTTAATTTTAGTTTAGGTTTAGTTTAGGTTTATTTAGGTTTATTTATTTATTATTATCCATGTGGTATTTATTTTTAGGTTATTAGAGGTTTTAGGTCAGTTTAGGGTGGGGAGGTTAGTTTTTTATGTGGATTTGAGAGGGTAGTGGTGAGAGGGTGTGGTTTAGAGGGTTTAAGGTTAGTTAGGGAGGGGGGAGCCCAGGATTTAGGGTAGGAGGTTAGAGAAGGGCCCAGGGTGTGGATGATTTAGGTAGGGAGGAGGATCTAGAGGGTTTAGGGAGAGAGGGAAGGGTTTAGGTTAGTGGGGAGGGTTAGGGTTTAGGATTTAGGGTATAGTGTAGAGTGGTTTAGGGTCAGGGTTTAGTCAGTGGTTAGGTTTTTTTTTTAGAGAAATTAGAGAAATTTTGTTGCCATAACAAAAAGGTACAAAGCCCTTAGAGGGGGCAAATCTCTAAATTAATGCTCAAAGAGCTACAAAAGTCCTGAGGAGATAAGCCCCTTAGCTAATACAATAGTTAAAGAAAATAAGCAAATAGAAAAATAGATTCACCAAACAATTCCATGAAATTAGGAACTTGTTTAATCCTTTTGTAACCAGACAATCCAGATAAAAGTCTCAACCTATACAAGAGATCTACAAGAAGCTTTGGGGATGAGTAGATAATGAAATACTTAATTAAGCAAAAGAAATAAAAATAGATAGAAATAAAAGGATAAAAGGAAGGCTCAGTGTTAAATTATCTTAAGGAGCGACACCATATGTAAGCATCCGACTTCAAGAGAAGGGTTACATTACATATGGCACTACGAGCCAAAAGAAAGAGAAACATCATGGCCATCATTGCCAGATACCTCTTGTAGCATCTTCTCTAATGACTTTTCGCACACAAACCTGCATAAAACTTGAAACAACAAATATAACCTCTGAACACCCAGCCATCTGATATATAAAACTTAGTAAAGCAAATAGGGAGGTAACCCATCATGATAACATTAAGCCAGAGGGAGCACCATCAAAACCACCACCAAGAATTATTAACACAATTACTAGCAATAAACATCAAATTAAGGGAAAAAGTACCAAATAGAGACCAAACAAAGGCAAGAGGAACCACATAGTTGATAAGGTCATCCAATAACAGAACATGCAAAGAACCAGAAATAAAAATACCCAGAGTAATAATAAGACTAACATCAAGAATATTAGGGAACAAGGCAACCATCTAAACAGGAAAGGGGAGAGGTTTAGCCATAGTCCATAAATGGAAATCCCAGTATGTAGAAACTAGAAGAGAGGAATGGGAAGGTAAGCAGGCAATTCCATACATAGACTCGAAAAGATCAAGAAAATTATAATAAAGTAAACACTCTTTTACCCAAACCAACCTAGAGCACCCAATCAATAGCCAACAAGGCAAGCCACCCTTGATCCACCAAGGCAACCAAGGATTCAATTCATTAACCTTAGAACCATCGTGGTAAAACATTGAAAGGGTCATCTAGTTACTTACAAACGTAAAATTATTCCAAAGGAAAGCCATAGACAAACCACCAATCCAAGGATAGAGAAACTAAAAAACAACTAGAAACAACAGACAATTATAAAAGAAGTAAAAGCCCTTTAGGATCAAAAATAGTCCAACAACTAGATACAATAGCAAACAAGAACCCCAATAGAGTCATCATCAGCCTTCCAGTTTAGCACACTCATCGAAAACATAACCCCAGACTTAGAGGAGCTAAGTCAAATATTCAAGAAATATAATAAATTAGAAGCATCCAACCTTACACTCATCTAGAATAGTAGAGAAATAATGATAAGAAGCCATAGGAAAATAGGACTCCAAGCACAACCAACACACAAAGATCCCTCAAGGCCACATAACTCCTCTTAACAATAGGAGCCAAAACAAGAAAAACATAATTGCCAACAACCATCATCAGAAGAGCCATCCTAAGCCAGAAGACCCACACCCCAAATACCACAAGTAAAATTGAAAAGGACAGAAGCAAATGGGAATGGTGAGAACCAAGAAAGAATAAACAACCAAAACTAGTTGGGAAAACCATCCTAAATAGAAAACAACAAGAAGACAAAACATCTAGCCGCAGTAGGAAGGTCACAAAAATAGCATGTGCAAAACTCGTAAAGGGAAAAAAACCCACAGCCAGGCAGCACCAGCAAACAACCAACCATAAAATCCAAAATAAATAAAATAGGCTACGGATAGATCCAACCAAAATAGAACACCACATCAACCAGAAGACAAGAAAAACCAAGCCACCTCCACCTATTGTAAACACCTCTACCAGGTTGGGAGTGAAAACACACTAGAAAAAAAAATATAGCAAAAAAACTAGTAAACATAAGGACTGCCCCAACCCATCCAAAGAATGGGAAGAAATTAAATAGGAAAATATAAATAAGGTTAGGTGAGGAAAGAAAACAAGACCAAACCAGCAAAGGAAATAACCAAAAATAATCAAAAACAACAACAAGGGGAAAGCTAAAGCCCAGAGGAGAAAATAAAAAAGCTCAATATTTTTAATATAAGGCAAACCAGTTTTATCAAGATTCACAAGACCCCTTAAAAGAAAAGGAATGTCATCATTAGAGAACATTTGCAATGAAGAAGACTTGGCCCCCAAATTGGCAAGGAAGTCAGCACAAGAGTTGGCTTCCCTATAAATATGATAGATATGAAAATCTAGGTTAGCAAGAAGCCTCCTAGTATGGTTAAGTAAATAATACACTTTAGCATTTCCATGAGCATCAGAATTGAGTAAATCTAAAAGAAGGTGAGCATCAACTTCAAACTAGATCTTCTGAAAACCTTGTTGTAAACAGATAGAAATGCCAGAATGAATGACTTTAAGCTCAACAAATAAAATAGAATAGGGCTCTAAAGGAGCAGTAAAAGTAGAAATAAACTTGCCATTATGACCTCTTAAAATCCCACCACAGTCATAGTAACCATTAGAAACCGAGCCATCAGTGTTAACCTTAATGTAATGATAATTAGGTTTACTCCAATATATAGTTTTTTGGGCAAGAGAGACCTTCCATGTGAGAATGTTAAATCCAAAATTCAAGGCCATGGACTTGCAACCTTTAAAACTAGAAAGAGTAAGAAGATTGTCTTTGAAAAGAGACAAAATTTTATAGTTTATTCTAGCAATAATACGATGATAATCATAAGAATATTATAATGTTTAGCATCATTTTGATCTATCCAAATGTACCAAACATTAGTAATAGCTAACCCAATTATAACATACCCCTTAGAAACATGCTTCAAGAAGTTGCATAATAGAAAGAGAACCATTGAAATGGAAAGTATTAAAAATATTATCAAACCAATTCCACATTTTGGCAGCAACAAGACCATTCACAAAAACATGATCCACACTTTCTATGTGATAGCAACAGTGACATTTAGAGGGGAGATGGAAGCCTTTTTTTAGATGAGAAGCATCCACAGGGATATAGTGCTTCAAAATGTAAGTTAAAACCGAAAGAAGTAGGGATACTAATATTCCAAATTTTTGGTAAAACCAAGGACTCTTGATATTTAAATCTGATGTAATGCCAAACATCCTTAAAAACAAAGTCTCCAAAAGAAGAATTTTTTAAGAGAATTTGGTCGAATTCATTAGGGTTGGGAGAAATTTTAAGGATTTTATCAATGATCACATTATGAACAAGGATATTCAATTGTGCCACATCCCACTTATTATTAATAATTACTGATTAATCTTAAGCATCATAGTGGAGTGAGTATTGAGAAGGGAATCAATAGAGCCTTGCCCTAGCCAATTGTCTTGCCAAAAGAAAGTGAAACCTGAATTGACACCCCAAGTGATTAAGTTCTCAGCATTCCATTTGATATTACAAAGTCTTCTCCACACAATAGAATCCCCAGATTTGAAATCACAAATGAGAGGGTGTTTTCCTTAACAATACTTAGCATGCATAAACTTAGACCAGTAATTATGTTTATTTCTAAAATTCCACCACATTTTATAGGAAAAGTAGTTAATAGAATCCTCTAATGTATTGCAACCCAAACCACCTTCATTACCAGCACCATAACAGTTGTGCCAACTAGCCCAATGTAATCATTTGAAAGATGAGTTAGAACCCCAAAAAGATTTATTAAAAAGTCTATTTATCCTTTTTGATAATAGAACAAGTAGGAACAATAGTAGATAAGAGATATAATGGTAGAGAGAAAGGAGTACTTTTAATCTAGATAAGTCTCGCACCAAAGGAAAGTAAATGAACTTCCCAAGAGGAAGTTTTTATGTTTATTTTCTGAATAACTTCATCAAATAAAGAAGATCTTTTTGTTCCTCTATAAACAAGATACTTCGTAGGGATATTTTGATGCAGAAAACCCATAATATTCTTGATAACATTGATCTTAGGTAAGGAAATATATGAGCTAGTAATAAAATAACTTTTGTCAAGATTGATATTGAAGCCACTTTCCCTAACAAAAAGAGCTAAGAACATACACAATTTTTTAATATAAAGAGTGGAAGCATTGCAAAATATAATGAAATCATCAACAAAACTAAGATGTGAAATGGCAAAGCCACCAATGGTTCTATAATACATGTAAGCATTCTACTAAACATCTTTTCAATACATATGAAGATATTCCATAATAATGAAAAGGGTAGGAGAAAGAGGGTCCCTTGTCTAAGCCCATGAGAAGAGAAAAACCATGCACTTCACCATTAATAAGCAAAGAAAACAAGAATTCTCAATCCCATTCTTAATTAAAGCAATAAAATGAGTGGAGAATCCAAATAAAATCCAAAATTTTATAAAGGAAAACCCAACCAATATTATCATAAGCTTTAGAAATGTCAAGCTTAAAAGCGGGTTTCCACGTGAACTTTGGCATTTAAATCATGGATCATCTCTTGGGCTAGAAGGACATTACTAGAAATGGATCTCCTTTAACAAAACTATTTTTGATTTGGGAGATAATTATAGGAAGCAAGAGACTCAACCTTTAGCCAAAATCTTAGAAATTAGTTTGTTAAAAAAGGCGATCGACCTAAAATCCTCCAAGATTGATATTATCTTTTTTAGGGATTAAGACAATGAAGGTGCTAAAAAATTTTTAGGGAAGGCTACTACCCTTAAAAAAACAAGGATAACTTTATTGAAGTTCTCTTTATTAATATTCCAAAATTTTTGGAAAAATATGGTAGTATAACCATCAGGACTGCAACAGAGTCTTTATTCATACTCTACAAAATTTCAATAATTTCATACTCAGAATGTAAGGAAGAATGCATATATTTGTCATCATCAGAAATGAGATTAGGAATAACTTCAGGCCAAGAAATATTATCAACAACAACAACAACAACAACAACAACAACAACAAGCCTTAATCCCACTAGGTCAATGAATCCTTATCTCCATTTTTATGTGTCAAATTCTCATCTAATTCAAGTACTAAGATCATTATTTATACATCTTAACCAAGTCTTTTTTAGGTCTACCTCTACCTTTCTTAACATAAGGCAAATCTAATGCATCTACTCTCCTTTCATTGACGCTTTATGTGGCCAAACCATCTAAGCGACTCTCCTAATCTTATCTATGAGCTACTCCAACTTTTTCCCCATACTCATTTTGCATTCTATCTTTAAGAGTAAACCACTCATCCACCTAAGCATCCTCATCTCGTAACACTTAACTTAGTCTTATGCTTCTCTTTTATTGGCCAACATTCGCAATAAGTCATTTCTTACCACCATCTTATAAAATTTTCCCTTAAGTTTAAGTGGAACTTTTTTTCTATCACATAATAGGAGATGCATTCCTCCACTTCAACCATCCAACTTGAATTCTACTAATAACATCTCCATCTATTTCACCATCATTTTGGACAATAGATCCTAGATATCTGAATCGCTCGCTCTTATTAATGACTTGATCACCTAAAGCCACAACACTATCACTAAAACTTCTAGAACTAAAATTACACTCCATATATTCAGTTTTAGATCTACTTAAAAAAAAGACTCAAGTTGACCTCCATAATTCAAGTTTAAATTGGACTCTCTCTAGTCTTATCAACAAGAAGAATGTCATGAAAAAAAGCATACACCAAGGTACATCTTCTTGTAAATGCCTCAAGAAAATCCATAACTAAGTAAAAGATAAGGGCTTAATGTTGATCCTTGATGTAATCCAACTGAAATAGGAAAATATTTTGTCAATCCTCCTTGTGTTTGGACAAGTAAACTCTAATATACATATCCAATGACTTCAATATAACCAATATTAACTCTTTTACGTTCTAGAACTCTCCAAAGAACATCTCTTGAGACTTTATCATAAGCTTTCTAAATCAATAAATATCATATGTAGATCATTCTTACTTTCTATGCTTCTCTATCAACCTCTTAACAAATGTATAGCATCCATAGTAGATCTAAAGCATGAAAGATTGTGAAACTTAAAATCACATAACCTATGCTATTACTCTCTCCCATAATTTTAATGTATGGATTAACTTAATTCCTGTATAATTTGCACACTCTTGTGCATCACCTTTATTCTTAAATATAGGAACCAATAGACTCTTTCTCCACTCATCGGCATCTTTTAGTCTTTAAAATAATATTAAAAAGATTTGTAAGCCAGAAATTCCTTGATCTCCTAAACATTTCCACACATCTATTGAATATTATCCTCCTACAATTCCACATTTCATTTTCTTTAAAGCTTCTAACTTGATTTACTAATACGACGATAAAAATATTATCATAAGAAAATTTTTATTTAAAAGCTCTTTATAAAAAGAAATAACAGAATCAATAAGTTCCTTTTTATCGAACACCAAACTCCATCATTAATTTTCATTTTATGAATGTGATGCATAGCCTTTTTCTTTTTAACCATGGGGTAGAAATATTTAGTATTGCAATCACCATCAGAGATTTGCTTCATAGAAGCTTTTTGTCGCCAATAGGTCTCCTCCATGTCTTGATAACATGTTAACCTATCTTTAGCTTGAGCCAACAAGTAAATTTTAGAAGTATCATTAACAACAACGTCTTCCAAAATTATAACTTCATTCTCCATTTTATTAATATTGATAAAAAGGTTCTTGAAATAATGTTTATTTCACCAAGTAAGGAATTGTTTAAGTATTTTAAATTTGAACCATAATCTCCTCATCCGAATAACAGAATCATCAAGATGGAGAGGTTCACTCCAGTTACTAACAACAACCTCCAAAAATCTATCATCCATAAGCCACATATTTTGGAAGCAAGAAGGGGTAGGAGAGGAGGGTTTATTAGCATTAAAGTTCACATTGATAAGCAAGGGAGAATGGTCCAGAAGGGTTCTGGTTAGGTGCTCCACAAAAGTACTAGGGAGAAGATTAATCCATACATGATTAAAAAGAACCCGATCGAGCCTTTTCCAGAGTCTATAATTGTTTTGATTAAATTGGGACCCACTAAAGCCAATGTCAGTAAGATGATAATCAAGGATCATATTATTAAAATCTTCCATAGAAAATAAGTTTGGAGCATTACCACCAACCCATTCCGAGGAAGAAGAGATAGTATTAAAGTCCCCACCCACAAACCAAGGAGCATCAATAGAAGAAGAAAAACTGATAAGATCCTCCCAAAAGAAACTATCTACCATTCCTATTACAAGAAGCATAAACAAATGAACCAAAATAACACTAATTATCATAAGTAATCTTAACATTCACAACTTGGGATAGATCATCCAAAACCTACAAAACATAAGGACTATTCTAAAAATTCCAAATTTTATTACTCAAGTTAGCAAAAAAGATTACCAAAGCCAATCATTCTAGCAAAAGAGATGTTAGAAAGAAAGAATAAAAGGTTCTAAAATAGAATGAAATGTTATGTGTACAAACTAAGTTTCTAATTCTATTTCTAATAGAGAGGTACCCCTCTCACATTCCAAATTAAGAAAGAAACCATTTATTTTAGGTATAGAGCCAGATTTAGTAACTCTAGCAAAATTAGGAAATTTAGCTTCAAGAGTTTTATTTTTCTTCCTGAAAACCATTTGAAATTTATTAGTCATATCCACAACATAACCATCTAATAGAGATTGATCAAGGGTATGTTTGGAATAAGGTTGCACATTTAAAACATCATTGCATGCCACTTCACCTTCTTCCAAGTCATTATTAGAGGTATCGATTAGGAATCATTTCAACATTAGATGAAGAAGCATGAGAAGGATTAAAGCCATTTAAAGCACAAGTGCCCAAAATAGGATTAGGATTTATATCATTAGTATGCTCACCTTTGGAGCCCTCATCAGGAATGGCATTGTCTATAATTAAAGTTGGAAAGGAAGCAAGGATGGAATCATTTGAAATAGAATCATCATCCATAAGTTTTGAAAACCTATTATTTTCCATATTATTAACATTATCAGAGGAATTCAAATGTATAGGACCATTAAATGGTAATTCATTATTATTAACATTATTGAGATCCAAAGGCTAATCAAGCTTAAGAACCTTAGCAATATCCAAAGGAGTAGTGGGAAGATCTAGATGATGACCCTCGGCATCAGGTAAGAAGTTATCCATATGAATAGCTTTCTATGGTTTAACTAAGGGCAGCTTAAAAATGGGAACCAAGTTATTTTGAATGGTTTTGGGTTTCTTAAGGTGAGGATGAACTACAAAGCAATCCAATATTTCATGACCATGAATTTTGCAATAGGAACAAAAAATAGGAAAATTCTCAAAATCAACCTTTTGCGAATAGCCATATTTATTTGATCCTAGCCAAATTTCCTTTAGAAATTTTTAGTTATATCCAACTCGACTAGAATCCAAGCAATAGGTGGCTAGGTATTAGACACAGTCTCCTGATCAACTTGAAGAGGAAAACTGAACAATGCATCCACAAAAGAAACTCATGATTGATGGAATGGAATTAAGGAAGAGATCCAAATCAACACAATAGATATTCCTCCTTAATATTAAAGAGAGGGTCCATTTCAACAATTTCATCGATAATTGAAAATAACAGATGAGAAAAACCGAGAATAATCTAAGTCGCTCAAAGTCAACACATTACGGGAATCAATCCAACGTAAAAAAAATTCCGGAGAATTTCAAGCTATGGAGAAATGATTGAATATTCTCCAAAGTAGGATGATGCAAAGCACCAACCAAAGATAAATTCAAAGGGTTTCACAATCCTTTCCATAATGGAATGAGAATACATTATCGCAGGCACACCCCAGAAAGAGGTGTAGATAAGCTCGATAGACTCACCAAAATTGGCCTTACCAGCAAGAACCTCCTTGAATGATTTCAAAGCCATCGATGGATTAGATCTAGAGACTCCCAAGGAGTCAGTGACCTTGACGGAAGCACCCATAATCTCCAGATTTCCCCACGGGGAAGCAAAAAAAGCCACCATGATCAACAGCTACCCATGATAGGAGAAGCCAAGAGCCAAGTAAAGCTGTTAAAAAGGGAACAGCAACCAAAATGTCCATAGTAGAAAAGGAACAAAAGAGACCCACCTCCATAGGCTAAACAAAATTCGCCAAAGCACCAAAGAAATAGAGGAGAGAGAAGATGCTCTAATGAATGGGGTTTTGGTTTAGGGTTTTAGGTTTAGGGTTTAGGGTTTAAGGCTTAAGGTTTTTTAGGGTTTAGGGTTTAGTATTTAGGATTTTGGGTTTAGTATTTTTAGGGTTTAGGGTTAAGGGATTAGGGTTTATGCTTTAGAGTTTATGGTTTTTAGGGTTTAGGATTTATGGTTTAGAGTTAGTTTAGGGTTTAGGGTTAGGGTTAGGGTTTTTTTTTTTTTGGGAAACCCCATGTAGTGGAATTTTATTGCCACAAAAAGAGGGTTACAAGGTCCTTAAAGGGGATAAACTCTAGAACTATTGCTCAAAGAGCTACAATCAGCCTAGGGAGTAAATCCCCTATCTAAGTACAACCAAAAGCAAAAGAAAACAATAAAGCAATCAAAAGATACAAATTGATTAACATAATAAGCCAATGGAAGATTAGGGCCAATGCTCTGCAGGATGGGAGAATGCATGACACTCTGGAGCAAACCTACAAGAGGACAAGAGAGAAGCACCTGCAAGAATGTAGACAAAAGAAGTTGGAGTGTAGACAAAATGAAACAAATGACAACTGAGAATGATAGTTAAGAGTTGTGATAGAAGGCTCAGTGGGCCACACCAAGTTGGAGGCAAATATGAGTCCGAATCCCAGAAGGGTTACATCACAAGAGCTACTACCAAACCAAAAGGAGGAAATCATGCCATCATAGCCAACAACTTGTATTGCATCCATTTGATAAAAGTCTTGATATCCTTAACCAAATATAATCAAATGGGTAGATAGAGAATAAGCAAAAGCCGAATGAGAAAGGGTTCCCATCCCGGAAATAAGACCCAATATAAGACACCATGTCAATGAATTCCGACCAATATAAGAAGTTCATCATATTCATATTAGAAGCTCACAAAGCCTACCCATTCATAGAGCATGATAGGGTTTGAATATGAATTAGTTAAGATCATCTTAACAGTGGTCTGCATTAGTCTAACTAAGCTAGGAAAAGATAAGAGAGGCAAGAATTAAAAGGTCCAAGAAAGCCCATAAGTCGCAAACAACAAATAGTCAACACCACATTGCCAGCTAGATGAATTAAGTAAGTTGCAAGAAACCAGTAAGTCAGCAAACCCCCAGCCCAATTGACCACAGATACATAAGTTAGATGGGCTGGAAAGGAAATAGCAGATAATAAAAATTAGGTAGAGAGTAGCTCCCCACCACAAAGCATTCCAGTATAAGATAATTAGAGCCAAAAGTTCAGTAACAGTAATAGTAAATGGTTGCTTAGTAGCAGAAATAGTAATCCAGTTCTGCCACAAGCAATGACAATAATAACTAGCTGGGTGAGCAATAACCCAACTATTAATAAAAGATAAAATAGTGATTAAGAGTAGGTACAACAGAAGGGTACTCATGATCTGCATGTTCTCATCATAACCAAGAGAGGGGAAATAACAACATGAAAGATCAGCAACAGCCCATATATTAGTAGCAAAATAAGACAAAAAGAAAACAAAGAGCCCTTGCTGAACAAGGTACTCTAAAGACCAAAAACCAACAATGGAGGTAATGATACAATTCCATTCCTGCAAAGAGATATTAAAATAGACATGGGACAAAAAGCAGAGTAATAGCAATAAGGAAGGTTGCAACCATTTGATCCTCAACAGCTGTCCTACCTTGGATAAAAGTAATTAAGCTGCAAGGAGCAAGAAAGTCAACAAAACCCCAACTCAGCTGTCTAAAGTTATAGAAAATAATAGGAATGAGCATAAAGTAGTAGAGAGGATAGAGCAAAATGAACCCAAAGCAAGAAGAGACATTCAGCAAACCGCTAGAAAGGTGATTGCTTAGTCACATTAATCCACGCCAGGATAATGACAATAACTAGAGGTTGGCCAATAACCCAATTATGCATATAAGATAAACCATTGATTAATTGCATGTTCCCATCATAGGAAAAGGGAAGAGGACAGATAACAAGAGGAAAAAAAAAACAAAAAAAACTTGCTGGGCAAGGTACTCAAAATTCCAAAAACCAACAATAGAGATATTGTTATAGTTTTTACACCCATTACAAAAAGGAAACTTTAAGAAAAAAGATATAAAATATAGAATGAATGAGTTCAAGTAATTCAGTAAACAAGATATAACCTCAAAGAAGGAGAATGAAAATCCATTAAGTAACTCCAAACCAGCATGGGAAACAAGTCCAAAAGAAGATTGACTGTAGGGTCCATATCACCAACAACTAAGAAAGGAGGTATCAAAAAAGTTGACCATAGGAAAAGCCATTAAGAGTAGAAGCATAAAATGGATCCCATAATAAAAAAAAGAAGAATTGACTATAATAAAAAAACCAGATGTAAACAGAATAACATGTGATCAAAAATAGCCCAAATTGATAATAATACAACAAGCAATCGAGAATCAAAAAACAACCATAAATCACAAAGACAATAATTTGGAAACAGGACCCAAAAAACCAATGACTAGCATTGAAAGGAATAACAAGACCTTTCCATCAAAATACAAGCAGTAGGAAGAATGAGAGGGTAAACAAGAAAACCAAAAAGAGAGGCCAACATGAAAACCCATTCAGGGAGCAAGAGAAGACAACAAAAAAAAATAAATTATCTTAGACAAAGAAAGAGATTGACCAAAGCCCCAATCTAAAACATCCTACACAAAATGGATCACTGAATAAAACAATCAAGAAACTCCATCCAGTCAAAAAAATAAAGGAAAAGAAACAATAGAAAGCCAGAGATTCCACCCAAGCAAAGTAAGAGAAGCATAAAAAGATAACCAAGAAGTAATATCAAAGTTCTACACAATAAGTCTGAAATAAGGAGGTCACAATGTAAGAAAACCTCAAAAAAGCAACCATGGCGTGGAAGAAGAAATCCCCCACAACAAGATCCCACCAAGGGACCCCAATTAGAAAGTGGATACCAAAGAGAGCATGAATGGGGTCCAGATTCCAAGATAGACAAGAAGATAAATATTAAAAGGCCAAAAAATCTCTTCATGCAAAAAAATAAAATAAAAGATAACTCCAAATAAAAAAGGAAAATGTCCATGTTAGAGTCAAAAGACTATCAGTCCAAGATCTAATAAGGAGATAAGCAAGATGTCAAATTACATCAAAATAACAACCTAACAAGAATCATCAAAATAAATATTGCAACCAAAGATAGAACACTAATACAATGCATAAAACAACATAGATAACTAAGATGCTCCAAGGAATATCTTTGAGAAAAGCAAGTGTAAAAAATTAAAGAAGCTAAACCCATCAAAATAAATATCTCCATCCAAAGAATGATTAAGTCCCCTAGGATTAGAATGAAGGCCATTGATATTAAAATCCCAAATAGGATTGGTGTTATAAAGCCAATAGTAACACATAGCTCAACAAAATTCCAATGAGTATTAGTATGCAAATCAACACAGCCTTTATTAGTGTAAATGCCAAAAGCAGAGAGCCTCCAAATGAAGGAGAAGCTATTAAAACATGAAATCATGACACCAAGATCAAGACAGCAAGTAATATTCGTGTGAAGCATCCACAAAAGACACAAAAAGGAACAGAAAGCCAGAAAATAAAGAGGCATACAGATAAAAGATGAATGGATAGTATACAACAAAAGGTTAGATTAAGTTTTGAGATAGGGAAACCCAAAATTGTCCAAGTTAACTAGCCCACGCAAGTGTTTGGGTAAGGTGAGTTGATCAAAGAAGATGATACCATCGGATCTAGCACCCGCAGGCAAGGTAGCGACAAGCATTTCCTTCACGCCAAACATGAGTGATGTTAAAATTTAGTTGGGAAAGAAGAGCTCTAGTTTGCTTGAGGGTAGTATAATTGTCGCTCATCTTAGGGAAGTCAAAAGATCAATCAGAAGAGCATCCACCTCAACCCAAATATTAAGCCGCCATTTTGGAGGCAAATCTCAAGAGCTTTGTAGACCGCCATAAGATCAAAAATGGGACAAGCAGAAATAAGGGGAAAAAAGCACATAGTACTATACCCTTAGAGTTCTAAAATGCCACCACAACCGTGAGCCATTATGAGAGAGAGCCATCAGATTGATTTTAATAATATTATCAAGAGGTTTTTTCCAATAGATAATCTTGTCATTTCGACAGTAAGGTTGGTCCGGTAGGTTAAAGCCCAGTTTATTGGCCACAAATTTATAGCCTTTGAATTATCTGTAATGAATGAGATTGGCTTTAAACAAGTCACAAATTTTGTTTTTAGTTCTAGCAATAATCCTCAATGGTTCATGGGATCCCACGATGTTTTACATCATTATGGTCCATCCATATGAACCATAAGAGTGATAGCAATGATAACTTTAATGTGACCTTTAATAGTATTATCAAAATAGACTTCAAGAAGTTGATATAAAGTAAGAGAGCCATTGAAATTGACAAGTGTTAAAAAAGATCATCATACCAAATCCAAAGTTTAGAAGCAATGACCCCATTAACAAAATATGATTAACATTCTCAATATGGAAACAACATTGACATTTAAAGGGTAAATGGAACCCTTTACCCCACAACAAGGAATCAACAGGATAAAATTTTTCAATATGCCAAGTAAGAATAAGAAGTAGGGATATTATTATTCCAAAGTTTGGAGAACATATAGGAGGAATCATAAGTATCTTTAATGTGGAGCCACACATCTTTGAGGTTGAAATCACCATTATGTGAGAGCTTAAAGAGAATCTGATCTTGATTGTGTGGAGTGATAGGAATAGTAGTAACCATATTCAAGAAAGTAAAAGGGATAAAATCAGTAAGCTTACTATTATTCCACTTATTATTATGCGAAAGAGTTTACTCTAATAGTGGAATGGGTGGAGAGTAAGTCATCAATGGATCCACATCCACCCATTGTCTTGCCAAAAGAAAGAGGCGAGTTAATGCCCCAAAAAATTAAGGATTTTGCATCCCATTTGATAGAACAAAGTCTTTTCCACAGTGAGAATCACCCGTTTAAAGGGACAAATGAGGCCTACCGGCAATATTTAGTCATGAAATTAGCCCAAAGACTATGATTACTCCTAAAATTCCACCAGAGTTTATAGGAAAAGGCATTCATAGCTTCTTTTATGGATTTGCAACCAAGACCACCTTCATTAAAAAAACCCTAAACTTTTAAACCAAGAGGTCCAGTGCATTTTTTTTAGAAGAGGTATTGGAGCTAAAAAATTTGTTTAGAGACGCTCAATTCTTGATGAAATGGTGGCACAATGGTTTGGATGAGGTATAAAGGCATGGAATTAAGAGTGCTCTTAATCAAGGCAAGCCTACCAGAAAAGAGAGTAAATGAAATTCCCAAACCAAAATTTTATTAGAAATTTTCGAATAAGGTCATCAAAAGATGAGATGTTTTGGCCTTTAAAAGAGCCAGATAATTAATGGGAAGTTGATTTTGCTTAAAATTAGTAATTGAGATTTGATTTAGTTTATTGGTAGGAATCTTAATGAGGAATAAAATAGAATTTTCTTTCATTAGAAGAGACCACTAACCAAAATCATTTAAGAGATTCTTAATAGTTTTAACATGTTGAAGAGAGGCATTAAGATTATAAAATCATCGAAAGCTAAGATGAGAAATAGGGAAACCACCATGAGTTTTAAAACCATGTTAGGTTTTAATGAAAAGATCATTGAGGCTCTAAAGGTATTCAACAATGATAAAAGAGAAGGAGAAAGAGGGTCACCTTGACGTAAATAATGACTCAAAGTAAAGAAACCAAAGGACTCACCATTTAGGATAATAGAAAACCCGACATTAGTGATACAACTTTTTATGAGCCTGATAAAATTATCAGAGAAACTAAACAAATGTAAGATTTGAAAGAGGAAATTCCATGAGAGGTTGTCAAAGGCTTTAGAGATCCGTTTGAAGAGAATATTACCTCCTGAAGAAACATCAATGTCATGAACCAGCTCTTGAGGGAGAAGAATATTATCAGATATGGCTCTATTTTTAATGAAGCAAGTTTGGATAGGGAGATGATTTTAGGAGGTGGGGCTAATCCTATTATTAATTAATTTAGCAATGAGTTTTGGAAAAGGTGCAAAAGATAGGTCTAAAATTGCCCCAAGATTCGTGATTGATGGTTTTGGGAATAAGGACAATAGAAGTACTTGAAAAATATATGGGAATAGAGTCGCCATCAAAGAAATCATAACAAAGATCAACAAGATCGATTTAATAAAAGGCCAACAATGCTGAAAGAAATGAGTCAAAACCATCAAGGCCGAATGTAATCAATGTTCATGCTATTGAGAGTACTACTAAGCTCCTCTTTCGAGGGACGCATAGTGAGCAAATGGTTATCCTCATTGCTAATCATAGAAGAGATTAGATGGGTGTTGGAGGGCATATCTAACGAAGGATTAGAATTTAATAAATTTTGAAAGTGATGTATGACAGATTCCTTAATTTCATTATTAGTTATCCACCATCATTAGAGTTCTTAATTTTCTTAATCGAGTTTAAAGCTTTCCATTTATTGCAAATAGCATGGAAGTACCTTGTGTTTCTGTCACCATCAGTAATATGTTTGCTAGCACTTTTGATGCCAATAGGTTTCCTCCATTTTTTGGTAATTAATCAAACTATCTTTGGCAATGCTCAACTCATTAAGCTTACTGGGATCAGTTAAGATAACCTCTTCAAGAGAACAAACCACTTGTTCCATAGCTTTAAGATTGGCCAAAAGATTTTTAAAAATATGCTTATTCCACCAATTGAGGTTTTGTTTAAGCCTCTTTAAGCCAAAGCAATCATGCCTTTAAGAATTATCGGGTGAACAGAGCCATCCAATTAGTGAAAATAACATTAGAAATGTTGGGTCCACATATTTTGGAATCTAAAAGGTGAGGGAAGTAGTTAAGGGGGGAGTTTTGATAGAGATCAAAAGAGAGCATGGACAAAGTTCTCGCTCAAATGCTCAACAAGTAAGAGGCCATTGATCCAAAGAGAATTAAAGAGGGTCTGTCAAGACGCCAAAGTCTAGAGTTATGCCATGTGAACGAGACTCAAAAAACCAAATGTCAATCGATTGCAATCTAGGATCATATTAGAGAAGTCTTCCATGGAATGGAGGTTAGAGAACATCCTCCCTCCTTTCAAGAAGCAATGATAGTGTTGAAATCACCCCAACCAACTAGGGAAGGTTAACTAAGGAGGCAAGGTTCTTAAGTGATTCCAAAGGATGTTCCTACCATTACAAGAAGCATAGATAAAGGAACCAAAAGCAAAACTCACCTAATGAGATTTTGACATTAACCAATTGATCAAGATCATCAATGATGGAAATGGTGATTGAATTATTCCAAAACACCAAATTTTATTATTAAGATTGAAGAGAAATTTTGAAATCCAAGTGATCTAGCAACATGGGCAATCTTGGAAGAGTTAATGAAAGGCTCAATAATACAAGAAGTTTGATGTTATGAGTGCAGAGGCTCCTAACACGGTTATGGACAGGGAGTGTCCCACAACCTCGGATATTCCAAATAAGAAAATTAATCATAATAAAAAACCAAAAAATAAAAGGTTAAAAAAGAAAATGGAAAAGGAAGAGAGAGGACATAATTATTTGAGGTGTTAGAAGAACGGTTCTAGTGAAGTTATTATTAGTCATTTTGGCTTTATAATTTGTTTTAATAAGTTGGTCTATCAATCCAAAGTGTCTCCATCAAAAGGGATTGGTTTTTGGTATCTAGAATATGAGCAGTATCAATCAATGTTTTAGTAGTGATGATTTCTCCTTCTTTAGTATCAGAGTTAGAATGAGAAATTTGGATTGCTTGAGTATCACTCTGTAGAGAAGTAGAAGGGGAGGTTCTTGCACCATTAATAGTACAAATAACATTTTCATTGCCATGATGCATATTCAGATTTTGGTCTGACACCAAAGGATCAACATTATTTTGATCCAATATAAGATTTCCATTCAAATTGTCATTAAGATTCAAATGAAGCAAAGGATTGTCATGTGAAGCCAAATTATTGCAAGTAGGAGTAGTGCTAGGTAAGTTATCATTAGTTTACACCTCAATAGTAGTATTTATACCAAGCGTAAAGTTTTTCATTAGACAAATCAGGTAATAAAGGGGTAGTGTGGGAGGATAAAATTCCAGTAGCTTTAGGCACATAAGCTAACTTATTGGTTTTCCTAGTTCTACAAGAGGTATTAGTATCCTGTGATATATTCTTTTTAAGGTTAGGATGTAACACAAAGCATTCAGAATGATCATGACCATGGATCTTACAGTGAGAGCAAAAGATAGGGAAACTTTCAAATTCTTCTTTCTGATTATATTCAAATTTTTTTGAACCAATCCAAACTTCTTTGGGGTATTTTTTGGTAATGTCAATCTCAACCAAGATGCAACGATGGTCGAGATCTAGCAGTGTTTGATCAATTTGAAGGGGTCTACCAAATAGAGCCCCAACCACAAATAGAACTTGGTGATATACATAGTGAATTCTCATGTTAAAAAGCAAGCCATAAAGGAATAGGGGATTCCTCTTGACATCAAAGAGGGGTGACTATTTCAAGAGCCATTTGACAATTATACACAAAATAGAGCACGAGCAAAGACTAGAATAATCTAAATCATTTGATAACTGAATGAGGATATGTCGAGGATCAATCAGCCCAATAGTGAAGACTCCCGAAAGCTTTAAGCTAAGAAAGATTAGATATTATCTAGAGTAGGGTGCCATAAAGAGAATTTACCAACCAAAGAGAACTCAAAAGGCTTAGCTAATTTCTCCACATCCTGGTCAGAACACATGATAGCCGGCAATCCATAAAAAGAGGTTGAAATTAAGTTAACTGAGGCATTAGAGTAAGGGATCTTACCAGAATGAGAATCCTTAAAGGACTTAACAGCATACACATTAACAATTGCAATCGAGTCTAGAATACCTTTAGGGTCAGAGGTTAAAGCTGGCACATCCAAGAGCGATGAGTTCGATTGCACGAAGAGCGATGCCTCTGCCATTGAATGATTCAGTGAGAATCACATAAAAAACTAGAGGAAGCACAAATAAGCAATAAAATAGCTATCTTGATCGGGGTGGCCCGAAATGCGGCCAAACCGTAGAGAATTGCACGGGAACACAAAATCGCCAGGAAACAAAAAGAGGAGGAGGGGGGTTAGAGGGGGTAGGGAGGGTTTGGGTGGTTTGGAGGTTTGTGGTTTAGGTTTAAGGTTTAGGGGGTTAGATGGTAGGGAGTGGGTTTAGTTTATAATTTATTTTATTAGTTAGAGTTTAGGTAGGTTAAGTTTATTTTTTAAACAGGGTTTAGTTTAAGAAAAGAGAGATAATTATATTTGTTAGAATTATTAGGATAAGGTTATTTTAGATAGTGTTTTAGATTTAGCTCCATACTTTTTTCATATAGATCTAGGGTAGTTTATTTAAATATTTTTTCAAGTATTAGGTATTATAGGTTTGTGGTTGGCCTTATTAATTTTAAGATTTAATTTAGGAATGGTAGTTTATTTTAGGATTATTAGAAGATAGAAGGGAAGATGAAGAAGGTTTATATAATTTAGGTATAGTTTAGTTATAGTGAGTTTTAAATTTAGATGTAAAGGATTTAGTAAGTTTAGTTTATTATTTTAGGGTTTAGGGTTTAGTTTTTAGATCTTTTAGTTATAGTTTATTTAAGATTAGTTTATTTATAAGATTAATAGTTTATTATTTAGTTTAAGGTTTTTTTAGTGTAAAGATTTATTAGTATTATTTTATAGAGAAGAGGAATTTTAGGTTTAGGAGTGGTTTAGGTTTAGTAGGATATGGTAGTTTATTATAGTATTTATGGGTCAGTATTAAGGTTTAGAAGGATTATAAGTTTAGTTTTTTAGTCATTGTTTAGGAGGTTTAGGTTTAGGATCAAGTAGGCTTAGGTGGGGGTGTTTAGTGTAGTCAGGTAGGAGGGTCAGGTTATAGGGTTTAAGATAGGGAGGTTTAGGGTTAGGAGGTATTAGGTGATTTAGGGATTATTTAGTATAGGGTAGGATGGGGTTTAGGGTTTAGTTTTAGGTTGGAAGATTTAGGGTTTAGGGAGGGATGTTTTAAAAAATTAATGACAAAGTTTAGGTTTAGTTTATTTTATTTAATAAATTTATTTATATTTATTTATTTTAATTTAGTTTAGTATTATTTAGTTTTTTTATTAGTTTATTTTAGTTTTATTTTATTTATTATTAGTATTTTATTTTAGTTTAGGTTTTATATTTTAGGTTTATTTAGTTTAGTTTAGGTTTATTTATTTATTTTATTTAGTTTAGCATTTAGGTTTTATTTTTAGGTTTAGGTTTAGGTTTTATTTATTTAGTTTAGGTTTAGGTTTATTATTTTTATTTTATTTTTTTAGATGTTTATTTATTTATTTAAGTTTTATTTTAGGTTTATTTAGTAGGATTTTATTTAGTTTTTATTTATTTATATTATGTATTTAATTATTTATATTTTTATTTTATAGGTTATATTTTTATTTTAGTATTTAGTTTTATATTTATTTTTAGTTTAGTTTTATTTATTTGATTTAATTTTAGGTTTAGTTTAGGTTTAGTTTAATTTTATTATTTTTTATCTTAATTTAAGGATAGTTTATATTTTTATTTATTTAGAGTTTTTAGTAGTGGATGGTTTAAGTGGGAGGTAGGGATTTAGGGTTATTTAGAGAGAGGGATGGTTAGTATTTATTTTATTAGATTGATTTAATAGGTATAAATGGTATTTAGTAGGAAGGTTTAGATAGAGTCAGGGATTAGGAGGGAGTGGTTATCAGTGGTGTATTATTAGGCTCAGTTTGGATTTTGATCATATTAGGATAGTAAGTTAGGTTTTTATTGTGGTAGGATTTTAAAAGAGATTTGTTTGGTTATAGAAGGAGAGAATAGGGTTAAGATAGGATCTTAATAGGGTAGTTAGAGTTGGGTTGGGTATAGAAGAGGCTAGATAAGGTTTGTAGATCTAGTTTTAATACAAAGACAAAGCCTAGGTTTATTTATATTTATTTATTTTAGTTTTGTTTATTTTTATAGGATTATTTATTTTATTAATTTATATTTATTTAATTGTTTTATTTTAGTTTGTTTTAGATTAAATTTAGTTTATTTAGTCTTCTTCTTTTTATATTTTGATTAGGTTTTATATATTTTGATTTGGTTTTGATTTTTTTTTTTTAGTATAGGTTTTAAGTTTCATTTTAGGTTTAGTTTTAGGTTTATTTTTTAGTTTAGGTTTAAGTTTATTTTATATTTTATTTTATTTATTTTAGGTTTAGGATTATTTTTAATTTGTAGGTTTTATTTTTCAGTTTAGTTTATTTTAGTTTTGGTTTAAGTTTATTTTATTTTGTTTTATTTTATTTTTATGTTAGGTTTGGGTTTTTATTTTTATTTATTTTTAGGTTTTTATTTCATTTTATTTTATTTTATTTTAAGTTTATTTTAATTTTATTTTACCTTTTATTTTATTTTAGCATTTTATTCTTAGATTATTTTATTTTTAGTTTTGTTTAGGTTTTATTTATTTTTTTATTATTTATAATTTATATTTTATGTTATTTTTTGGTTTATTTTAAGTCTTATTAGTGTTTTTATTTTATTTTATTATTTTATTTTATCAGGTTTAGTTTTTTTATATTTATTTTTTATTATAGCAAGATTTTTTTGGGTTTAAGTTAAAGTGTGGTTTATGGTTTTTATCATTTAAGGTAAGTTTAAGATAGGGTATTTAAAGCAATGATAATCATGGTAGAGGATTTGGTTTGGTTAATTAGAGTCAGTTATCAAAGATCAGTAATTTGATTTAGGTTTATTTTTAGGAATTTATTTAGGGAGGTATAGTATTGTTATTTTTTTTTTTAATATCTATACATATGGAATTAATTTTAGTTATAATATGAGTAATTGAGTATAAGAAATTTGAGTAGATTTAGGTTATTTTTATCATTTTATAAATTAATACTCAAAATAAATAAATTCTATTCTTTTAAGATTAGGATTAATATTATTAGATTTTATTTTTTTTTTTATAGGATTTTAATTATATATTAGATATTAGATTTATTTATTAGTGAGTTTAAATCATTTTATATTTTTTTCATAGTTTAGTGTGTTTTATGGTTTAGGTTTTAAGATTTAGGGTTTAAATATAGGTTTTAGGTATATTTAGGTTTTATTTTATGGTTTTAGGTTTCTAGATTTTTTTTAAGAGAAACAAATTCATATTTAACATTTCTTCTTTTGATTTCATCAAGCAAGTAAAAGTAGAGGTAATCAAATGACCTCCTTGGGGCTAGTTAAAGCCTGTTCTAAAGACTATATGCACATTACCATTCAATATTATATAAATCAACACATGAATAGAGGAAAGTAAGCAACATTCATACACTTAAGGTATAAGCACATGCATCTTATGTATTTATAAATACACCATAACAAATATTATTATTCATTTATAAGGTTTAGAAAATTACATTTGCAATTAGTGATAATAAATAAGATATATTAAATTAAATCAACACATGCAAGCTTAAATAAAAGAAATCCATTTTATTTACATGATTTTGAAAAGATGGATGTGAATTCAAATGGCATACAAAATTTAACATGATTTGAAAGAGGACAATCAAATATAAAGCATGTTATTTATTCAACCAAACTAGTTCTTAAGGACAATCAAATTAAAAAGATTATTTGCAAATCACATAAGATTATTTAAAGCAAACCAAATCTTCTTTATTAATTAAGTTTTTGATTTGATTTTAAGAAGAGAAATTCACTTGCTATTTAAACCCATTCTATTAGTGATTTGATTTAATTTAAGGAAATGTAATTGTTAATTTTATGGGTTAATTGAACCTTAATTAGATGAATTAATTACTTTTATGTCATCTTAAAGTAATTAACTAAATAATTATGAGCCAACATGATATGCATGGAAATAAACTTGCAATGATCCTCAAGATAAAAGGCATGCAATTGGCTCATGATAGTTAATTAGATTAAATGACTTAATCACTCTATGGTTTTCCACACATGTGGACTAACCAATCATTAAACCTTTATCGTGTGATATAATGTCACACGAGTGAGGAGAATGGAGTCACACCATTGCTCAGCACTGCTTGATCAACTCAAAAGGATCCCACGACATCGATCGGGGATCCAATGGTCAAGATCACACGAGATGCAAGTTTTCTTCAAAAGCTAACCCATTTTTGCCAAAAGCTCAAATTTGAATATCTCGAGCTCAAGACCATGGCATAGTATTGAGCTTCATCTAGTGGAGATAAAGCCCTATTGAGAATTGGATCAATTCATGTTCATTCTGAAGGCCATGAATGATTTGGAGCTCGCTTTGATCAAGTCCACCAGTCTCAAGCTGGGAGATAATTTGTTCTTGTTGCTGAGGCCTAAGGAAGGTGTGTGCAAAGTTAATTTGAGTTTGATGGAGAAATGGGATGTTAGTCAAAATGGGAGTGTCTATTTTGGGATGGAATTTTTTTTGATCGAGGAATGAGCTTGAGAGAGCTTAGAACTAGCGTCTCTTGGGTAGCTAGATTATGAGGAATGATTTTGATGAGTGGGTGTATACCCTTCATCTTGATGGTGGATGGTTTGCTCTTATCGCTCAAACCATCTCAGGAGTCTTGGGTGGGTGGGGAGGAGGTGAGTTGCCTTGGTTGGTTGAAGGTGTGGAAGTGGCCAAGAGGAATCATGGGTGTCCTATGGGTTTCAAATGCTTCAATGGGTGAGGGTGAGGTGATTTCACCTCATGGGTCATATCGACCCAACCACCCCAGTGGGTAGTGTCCTAGGTGCCTAAGTGGACCATTGGGAGAGTACCAAGTAATAAAGAAAATGATCACTTACATTTAATTTGTCTCATGTGATGCCCTTGACCCAAGGGTAAAATGATCATTTGGCATTGGATTTGATTTGGGCATTTGAAATGAGCCAAAAGTGGGTTATAAATTTTAAGTTAATTAGATTTGGTTAGGTTTGGCTCAATTTGGCTCATTTAGGTTGTGTCAAGTTGACCAATCAAATTGGGTCAAGTTCATATGATCATTTGGGATTTTGGTTCAATTGGTTTTTTAGTTTAACTTAGATTTGATTTTGGCTCATTTGAATTCATTTGGGTCAAAAGGCTTAAGTTGACCCATTTGACCAAATTTGCCAAATTGGCTTGGGTTAGGTGTTAGTTTAGGTTTAGTTGATCAATTGAAGATGATTGTAATCTTTGGATTCAATTAATTTGGATTTGGTTTTGATTTAGGGAAACTTGAACTTTTAGGTCAATTTGGGCTAAGTAGGTTAACTGGGTTCAATTGGGGTCCAATTTTGCTCAAGTTCAACAATCAATTTGGAATGAACTTGCCATTGGTTGCAATCAATTGGTTTATATTTTGATTTGACCCAATTTGGTCTTTAGGTCAATTTGGGTCAACTTCAAGAGCCAATTTTGGTTTGACTCAATCAAGGTCAAGTCATATTCAAATATTGATTTTGATTTGGTATGAATCATTGGTTTCAAGGGATTTAGGTTAGGTTGCAATTTGGCTATTTTTGGTTCATATGGGTTAAGGGTTGATTTGCTCAAATGACCAAGTTGACTTTAATTTGTGACAATTGATCAACCTAGGTGATCAACAATCATGGGAGGTTATGATGGGCTTGTTCAATCAATTTGGGTAGGATTAGAACTTGGCTCAGGTCAAACTAGCCACTTTGGGTCAAGACCAATTAAGTTGACTTGATTTTGGGTTGATTTAGTTGAGTTTATATGGATTTGGGATTGATATATAAATTCAATTGACATTGGGTTCAAATGGGTTTTGGTTCATTTGAACATTTCAAGTCAAAAGGGTTAAGTTGGGTTTGACTTGGGTTTATTTTGGTTTTCATGATGTGATTTCATTTATATTTGTGAATATGATTGAAGTATGATTGATTCATGAGAAAATCAATTGAATTTAGGTTTTGGAATGATGGAATTTGCTAAGTCCATGAGAGTTGTGGCTTAGGTTTTGATTTTTGGTTTGATTTAGTTTTGATGATTTGTATATTTCATTTAAATTTATGAAGATGATTGAAAATATGATTGATTTGTGAGAAAATCAATTGAGTTGATTTGGATTAAGATTTGGCTAAGTCCATGGATAGGTCATATGGCTTGGAAGGGTTTTAATTAATTTGATTTATTTTGATCATTTGAATGCAAATTTGATTTATATTTAGAAGATGATTGAAGATATAGATTTATATTGTAAAATCAAATGATTTTGGATTGATTTAGATTAAGATTTGGCTAAGTCCATGGATAGGTCATATGGCTTAAGAAGGGTTTCAAGTTTGGATTTGATCATGGCTTCAATCATTTGGTTTTGGAATTTGGTTTGGATTTGGATTTGAATTTGATGTTTGAATTGAACTTGAGGTTTGGTTTGAGAAGGTGAACATGGATTGGATTTGGGTTGTGGGTGATGGATGAACCTAATCCCTAAGGCATAACCTAATTCTCCATGGTTAACCCTTCTAAGTAGGCTTAGTGTTACCCAATTATTAGAAGTGTCTTATGACTTGGGAAGTCTGTCTAGAAGACTCTAAGTCTAGATGGGAAGATTGAATCACTCCAAAAGTGAGGTCAGCCTTAGGCTCCATAGTGTTTTCCATGAGATAGATGATTGGAAGAGGCCAAGTTTCATTATAGACTCATACATCTTTCAATGTTTTTTTGGGAGATACATGAGAAAAATATAGTTCCATCCTCTCTACATCATTGTATGAAGTTTGTGAGGTGGGATCTCTATCAAAGGAGATCTCAAGCCATTTAGTTCATGAGCCATATATGAGGATGTGCTTACTACCTCCTCAAAATCAACAAGTCTATTCTCGTGAACTTGGCCAAAGTTTAAAAATAAAATAGAAAAGATAAAGAAAAAGAAAAATAAAGAGAAAAAAATGAAAAGAAAAGATAAAATGAAAAAGAAAATAAAAGTGATGGAAATAGACTTTGAGGAGGAAGTGGAGCCTGATATTAGATTCCACCCACAGTTTGTTACTCCATTCCAACATATGGGATGACCTCCACCAGTGAGGAAGAGGCTTAGAGGTAGGAAGGGGTGGAAATCCTTATTGGCCACCAAATAAAGATATGTCCCATACCAGAGTACACTGCTATCCATATAATTAATCTAGTTCATAGGATGAGTCTTATATGGTTAACATGAGCCTTCTAAGAGATTCCCTTAGAGGTGACACTGAGCAATGAATATCATGCTCCAAAGCATCATAAGTATCCAAGTCTATAAAACATAGGCATCAAACCTTAGCTCTAACTCCACTTTCCTCTCAAAAAATTAAGGGTTTGGTAGTTAAGGAAGCCCCTAAGTCATCCATAGGTGTGAAGACTCAGAGGTTCTTTCTGGGATCATCATCCTCAAGTCAAGAAGTTGATGTAGAACTTGAGGATGGTTCATATAAAGATTTAATAGAATTACCTTTGATTTCTACTTTCCTTGTGTTCATAATTTAGCAAAGAAAGGGTTAATCCCATATACTTGGTCAAAGCACAAGTCAGACTACTTCAAAAGAATATTGAAGAACAAATGCAAAGCTCTCAATCAAGAGGCACTAAGATTTGAGGTCAACATGATGATGACTATGCTAGTCCTCACCAATCAAAAAATCTAATAGGTTCTTTTCAAATCACATTAACTCATATGAGGAGTGCTTTGAAACTTCATATGATTCAGATGATTTTAAAGTCAAAGATGCACCACCAGTGTTTGAAGAAATGACTTGAGCTCATTGATGGCCCTTGAAGATGAATGAAACCTACTTTAGAACTCAAATTTACTTATTAAATGCCTTTTAGTTTTAAAATTGTGCTACATACTAGGGTTATGATCGAATCTTCAGAACTCATCATCATCAAGTTATGTTGATGATCTGGTCAAAAGAAAAAGAAAGACCATCTCTTTGACTTGAGAGTCATTTTGAACAGTTAAGAAAATTTAACCAAAATGAACCTCTGGTTTGAGGAGAGAAATTCCTTAGTTTCTTGTTGTCAAGGAATCAAAATCAAGAGAAGATCATATTAGAAATACCACCCCTAAAAGTTTAACCAGCTCAAATCATTCCAAGGGCGTTGGCTAAGATAAGATGCTTTATATCCAACCTATCGGAAAGATGTCAGCTCGTGACTTATCAAAAGGATGCCAAGTTCAAGTTGGATGATAAATGCCTTGAAGACATCAAGTGCGATGGTGTCACTGCTTCTAGCAACCCCTATCCCGCAAGCCACTCATACTTTACACTGTTAGTGACTCCTTGGTGCTTTATTGGCCCAAGCCAATGATGAAGGGAATGAAAACACACCCTACTCATCATCTAATCCCTGCTGAGGCTAATTATCCACCTATTGAGAAGCATTGCCTAGCTTTAATCTTTGCATCCACAAAGCTACAACACTACATTTCCTCATAAGTGAACTTAATCTCTAGGATGAATCCAATAGTATCTCATGACATGATCAATGCTATCTGATGGTTTAAGTCCATGATCCCAGCTTGACATTACGCACTCCTTAAAATAAGCATCAGGATTTCTTAGCATACATTTACTTCTGTGATTTTTTTGTTGATGATCTCATGAACAAATCATGTTGGGAATACTAGCATTCACCATGGGAGATTTATGTGCTTCTCTTCTCAAAGAGGAGAAGAACCAAAATCTATATTCAAGAAAGGTGGGGTAAGAATAGTTCTCTTAACTGACCATGATGATGAGATTCTCATAACTTCTATCCAATCAACCAAACAAGTCTGAGATGCTCATTGTCTAGAGTTAGTTACTTAATCATCAACATTTCTTCTAGTTATCAACCAAATCATTGGATCCTATAAGGTTATAAGCTTTCCATTTCAAGATATCTAACCCTGGGTTACCATTTATAAGATTCTGAGAGAGAATGTCATTATGGAGTTAGATGTCCCAGGATGATATATAGGTCCAAAATAGATTGGTCTTATCCAATAAAAATTCATCAAAAAACTACTCTCTTAAAGGGGCGCCATTGCAAGAAGGATGAGGAGTTAGATTGAAGGCAACCATTCATGGATTACCTAAATAAAGACAAACTACCTAAAGAGAAGTCCAAATCCCATCAGATGAAGTAGAGAGCACTTTTCTATGCTATTATGGATGGTGTCTTGTACTAGCAGTCTTTTGATTATAAGTTGTTACATTATTTAGACAAGCACGAAGCCCATAAGATTATGAATGAGGTACACTCAGGATTATGTAGAGCCAACCAATCCATCCAAGATGAAAGCCAAGATCAAGAGACTAGATACTGGCCATATTAAAGATTGCATGGACAAGGAGATGCCACCAATGTCAAATACACAGTGTGGTCCTACACCAACCACCCAACATTCTACATCCTACATTTGCCTCATGGCCATTCAAGTGTTGGGGTAATGACATAGTGGGTCCAATTGATTCTCCTTCTTCCGAGGGTCATCAGTTCATCTTAGCTACTACTGACTACTTTTCTAAGTGGGCGAAGGAGATTCTACTTAGAAAGGTCACAATCAGTGCTCCAATTTTTTAGAACCATATTGTATAGTTGAGTGCCTCAATATATTTGATAATGGTATTGCATTCAAGAGCACATCAATAACTTTTCTGAGACACAACATAGAGATATTCTACCATCAACTAGGGTAAAATGGCTTAGAAAGCCTTCAACAAAACTCTCATACAAATACTAAAGAAGACACTCTACAACAAGCATAGTGGCATGAAGGTTGAAGCTTTAGGCCTACTACTCACATATAGAACTCCAACTCAATCTACTCATTTCTCCTTAGTGTATGGGTTTGATGCTATTCTACCATTAGAAGCCAACTCCCATCACTAAGGATAGCTATGAGTAGCAAGATCACAATAGAGTAATGCTGGAAGAGCTCAAGTTTGGAAGAGAGACACTGTGGGCATGCAAAACCTCATAAAGCTAGAATGATTTAAGCTCACAATAAGTTGGTTCATCCTAGAGCTTTTCAAGTAAGAGAGCTTATTTTTGTCCGAAAGAGACTGATTATTGCCCATCGTAAGATGGGAGGCATGTTTGAACCCACTTGGGAAGACCCTTTTGCCATAGAGAAGGCCTACCAAGGAGGATCTTATCAGCTTATTAATCATAAGGGAGAACATCCAATTCTTTCAATCAATGGGCTCGACTTAAATAAATATTATAAATCATGTTTCAAAATAATTATCATCTAAAAAAATTCAATTTTGAATTCAATCATGTTGAAAGTATTCTTTTTTATGAATCCACCATGATGTGTTTATGGTAGGTGTAAGGAACAAGTATCCTATCCTTCATCGACACAAGACAAATACAAACTACACAAACATATAAAATAAATACATATCTTTTGTCTTGCTACTGAGTTGAGATAATGCCCCCTGACTCACTCAAGAGTGCTCAGGTCTACGACATACCTACTAGTGTCACCCCAATGGTGTTCTTGCTTTGGATGATAAGTCTACTATAATTTCCTTCCTTACTTGGCCACTACACACCGATGAGTGCCTTATTAGTTTGGCCCTTATGCATGGTAAGCTACATCATGTTGGCTTTATTTTGATGTGAGTGCTATGCATTTCTTAACCTTCATGCACCGAAATCAAGTATATTTGAGGTTTAGGATAAGTCCCTAGTGGCTCCTTCCTTCCTCATGACTGCTTCAACCGTCCAGCTTCTTCCTCACTTAGTCTCTAGGTCAGGTAGCATCTATCCCATCAATGACAAACTATCCCGTTGATCAGAAAGTTGTAAGCACACACTTTCTTTCCAAATTGATCATTGCACACCTTAGGTTGGTTGGTTCTCACTATGCTAATGGATACACCACTCATGCTGATGGATAAACCTTAGGTTGGTTGGTTCTCGCACCTTAGGATACACCACTCATGGAAGATGTAAGTCAAGTTATGCTTTTCCTTGAGTTGGCCACACTTATAGGCTTTCTTTTCCATGGCTCAGGATAATTCCCCTAGCACCTCCCATGGGAACTATATTTTGCTCACATCCTTTGTGACCCCATTTAGACACTACCCGGTTACTAATAGATTTGATAGTTCCCCTTTCCTAGTAACCACCCCTATGGTTGGAAAATCCATCTTGTGGATGTACAGATTCTCCCTTGGTCTAGTAAATCTGAGATAGGTCAAGGTCTACATAGCCCCTTCTCAGTGTGGTCTCTCGCACACCAACAGGGTCCACGCAAACATATAAACAATATATATATTCACTTATGGTTTAAGAGGACACCCCTAGCAGTACATTTTCCCAAGCATGTATCCTATCTTTAGTAGTCAAAGAAACTCCCTATAGGAATCACGTGACTACTTTTGAGTTGATATAAGTACCCAGCAGCATTCACTTAGTAGTTTCCCCTGAGTTGAGTTTGATTTGTTTTGCTACCAATAGGTCACCCTAGCAGTTGTTCCCTGCATTAGAAGATGTAAGTCTGTTATGCCTTTTTCTTGGCACAACTGTTCCACATCAAAAGATAACCCCTTAGGTTGGATAGATTTACCCCACGACCAGTAGACTATCCCTTAGGATTTGTAAATCTAAGATAGAACAAGTCCAATAAAGCCCTTTCTCAGTGGTTCCATTGCACACCGACATGGTCCATAAATTAAATCTATCAAATTTGACTAAGCTCACATCTCTAGTAGATATGCCCTCAATTTAAAATCAAACTAAACCAAATTAACCATATCAAGTCACAAAAAATTAAGATAAAATTAATCGTGACTACTTTTGAGTTGACATAAGTCCCCAACAGAATTCACTCAATAGTCACCCTAAGTTAGGTTCAATTTTTTATGCATCCAACAGATCACCCCAGTGGTTGTTCCTTGCTTTGGAAGATGTAAGTATGATATGCCTCAGCAGTCAAATCAATAGCTCTTTCAATGGGTCCCTTGGTATCTTGGGTAATGTGGTCCATGTTACATTCATATTAAATTAAACCCAATTGATTTTCCTGAGTTAAATCATACCCTTCTCCTGGAGCCCCAAATCATGTATAAATAAGTCAAGCAAATAAATGAAATTCAAAACCAACCTTTCTAGTGGAGCCAAATTAAACCAACTCCATTATAGTCTAAATCAAGAAATCCAAACTCTTATCCACAATAGATACATCCCTAAACAAATATATGAAATCAAACTCAAATCCCAATCCCCAGTGGATAGCCCGAACTTGCTTTGCTAGTGGAAGGTTCATATACCTAATTCCCAGTGGACTCGAGCCCATATCTTTAGCAGATATGCCTCCACATTAATTAAAACAAAACAAATTAAAGTTGATTCAATCTTAATCTTTGGAGGAATATAGATTATTATCCCCAGCGGTTCTATTTTCATAAATCATATAATCAAATCAAATTCAAACCTTATCCCCGAGATTTTCTTCTTCTATGCCTAGACATAGACCCTCACATGTCATGTCCAATGCATGTGTGATCCCTAGGATCTCATTCCATGTCCTTGCCATAGAATTCTCATCAAATCTTATTTCTTCTCTTATGCACACCTTTAATATTTCAACCAAAAGCCTAACAATGTATTCGTTCAAATTACATCATCTTAACATTGTAATAAATATATTATAATTTATGATGGTGCAAGCTCAAACTAACTACACAATATCACGCTAAACATATTATAGTGTGAATTAACACATTATATTATATTATAATATATGATGTTATATTATAATTTGCTATACTATAATATATTGTCTAACATTACACCTCATTAGAATCACTTAAAAGGAACAAATAACAAAACATTTTCAAAATATGAATAATGCTCATTTTGGATGTAAAATTGTTATTATTTTTATTAGAAATGGTACAAAATAGCATAATTTTGGTGTTGCTTCTTAGTGTGTTCCATGAATTTGGCCAAATTCTTCCATCTCAACCTTCAAATAAACATTTTCGTGAGTTTTGAGCTAATGTATTATAACAAAAGTTAAACATACTAAAATGTACAATAACATTTAGTAACACACCACCACATTCATATATATGTGAAGTTATATTGTTATGTACATTATATTTTAATATGCTTTTATGTAATATATTACCTTACATTAAATCTTAAAATGAATTAGTTTAAGCAAAAAAATTATAAAATTTGGTTGAAAAATGAACATTTATTTTGGATGCAAAATTCCATTCTTTGGATTAACTGACACACCATAGCACACCCTAATGATGTTACCTAAAGCTTACCTTAATTTGGCCAAATCCCATCATCTCAGTCTATAAATTAGTATTTTTTTTGAATTATACCAGTGCAAACTCTACTACATCATACTATAACAAACTAAAATATGCTAAACAATAAGCAGTAATACACAATAGTATACTATAATGAATGATGCTACATTATGATTTGACATCCTATATTATAATACACTATAACATATTATATTATATTATTTTGCATATCACATCACAAGGGATTTCTAAGATAAAAATCATAAAATTAGTCTAAACAATAAAAAATTATAAATTTTAGTCATATCACTTACATATTTTAAATTAAAATAATATATTATGATGCCATGCTCTACCTATTATAAATTTGGCCAAATTCCACCATTTTAAAGGCTAAATGAACATTTCTATAAATAATGCTTGTGTAAGCTCAATTGTATGAATGTAAAATGCTAAAAGAAGTTAAAATGCACAGAACAATATATTATGATATATGATGTTATACATGCTACAACATATAATATTTATTTTGAACATAAAATCTTTTTTAGACTATATGGCATAGCACCTTTGGTACTACAACCTAATTCCCATTACAAATTTAACAAATTTCATCATCTATTTATTAAATTAATATTTTTTATGATTTATATTAATAGACTATGTATATAATACCATAATATACCAAAACATTTCAAAACATCTTATAACATCCAAAACACATCACTACATGCTCAAATATATGATGCTACATTATACTATATAATATCATATAGGGTTTCAAATCTAATAGTCAAGGGAAAGTCTCTTGAAGACATTTTCTTTATAACCATGTTAGATTACATTCTTTAGATCTACTTTTAATGACATCTTTATTGAAGTCTAGTGTTAGGGTTTAGGGTTAGTTTAGGTTTAAGGTTGGTTTTGGGTTTAGGGTTTAGGTTTGGTTTAGGGTTTGGGGTTTAGGTTTAGGTTTAAGTTTAATTTTTTGTGGTTTAGGGTTTAGGGTTTAGGTTTTTTGGTTTAGGGTTTTAGGGTTTAGGGTTTATGGTTTAGTGTGGTTTATAGATTTATAATTTAGTATTTAGGGTTTAGGGTTTTTAAGGTTTAGAGTTAAGGGTTTAGGGTTTAGGGTTCAAGGTTTAGGGTTTAAGTTTTAGTTTAGGGTTTAGTATTTAAGGTTTTTTTTAACAAAGAACAAAATCATATTCAACATTCTTTCTTTTCGATTTCATCAACCAAGTAGCACAGCAAGTTTTCTAAGACACAAGTGACAACATAGATAAAAAATGAGCACCCATAGAAAATCAAAACCTAGATTAGTAGAACCATCTCTACTAAAGACATAGTTCCATAAGTAGCGATCGATCGATCATTCTTCTTCTTTAGTTTCCATCGAACCCCCATCTCGAGTAGATTGCCATCATATCCCCGATCACTCCCTCTGCCACCACCACAACTATAACCTCCATCGCTTCTCCCACCTCTGTAACCACCACTACTTCGACCACCACCTCCATATCCACTAGCACCTCTATCCCACACCACTCATGTTTCACTCCCGCCTCCACCACCTATATCTGATGAACCTAGTTGAGGTGATGTTCTCAGCCAAAGGTTTTGCCTATTCTGGGGTTTAGGTTGGGTTTAGGTTTTGGTTAGTTTAGATTTAGGGTTTAGTTTTATTTTGGGGTTTAGGATTTGTTTTAGTTTTGGTAGTTTTGGGGTTTTGTTTTAGGTTTTGGGTTTGGGTTTAGGGTTTATTTGTGGTTTAGGGTTAGGTTATTTAGCATTTGTGGGTCTTAGTGGGTTTAGAGTTTAGAGTTTAGGGTTTGGGTTTGTTGTTTGTGTTTGGGTTTTGGGTTTTGGGTTTAGTTTTTAGTTTAGGATTTGGGGTTTAAGTTTTTTAAAATTAAGTAAACCGAAGTTTAGGTTTATTTAGTTTATTTTATTTATTTGAGTTGTTATATATTTTTTATTTAGGTTTATTTTTATTTTATCTTGTTTAGTTTATTTTAGTTTAGGATTTTATTTTAATTTATTTTGTTAGGTTTTACTTTTAGTTGAGTTTTACTTTTATTTTATTTTTCTAGGTTTAGGTTTTTTATATTTTTGGGTTTCAGCTTAGGGTTTTATTTCATTTTTTTAGGTTTAAGTTTTAGGTTATTTATTTTAGGTTTAATTTTTTAGTTTAGGTTTAGGTTTAGTTTTAGGTTATTTTCTTTTATTTAGTTTAAGTTTATTGAGGTTTAGGTTTATTTTTATTTTTAGTTTATTTATTTAGGTTTTGATTTATTTTATTTTGTTTATTTTATTTTTGTTTTAGGTTTAGGTTTTATTTTTATTTATTTTAGGTTTTTTTTTTTTTTTATTTGGTTTTATTTTATTTTATTTTAGGTTTTATTTTATTTTATTTTAGGTCTAGTTTTCATTTTATTTAGGTTTTTATATTTTAGTTTAGTTTAAGTTTTATTTAATATATTTAATTTAGTTTTATTTTTATTTGATTTTCTTTCTTTTATGTTTTAGGTTTCAATTTTAGCTTAAGTTTTTATTTTATTTTAATTTTTATTTTATTTTGGTTTAGATTTATTTATTTATTTTATTTTTAGGTTTTATTTAGTTTAGGTTTAGGTTTTTATCTTTTTTTGGGTTTAGGGTTTAGGTTAGTTTAGGGTTTAGGTTTAGGGTTTGGGGGGTTTTGGGTTTTGGGTTTAGGGTTTAGTGTTTAGGGTTTAGGGTTTAGGTTATAGGTTTAGGGTTTATATTTTAATTTAGCATATAAGGTTTTTTTTAATAGAGAACAAATTCAGATTCAACATTTCTTCTTATCAATTTCATCATCCAAGTAGCACCCTAGGTTTTCTAAGACCCAAACGGTGACATAGATAAAAAATGAGCACCCATAGAGGAAATTGAATTCCCTAGATAAGTAGAACCATCTATAAAGTAAAGACTCATCCATAGATCGGATCAACCGTTCTTATTTCTCCTGCCCCATAACCACCTTCGCCTCAGTAGAGGATCGCCATCATATCCCCGATCTCTCCCTCCACCACCATTATAACCTCCATCGCCTCCTCCTCCATAACCACCATTGCCCACCCCACCTCCATATCCACCAGCATCTCCAAATTGAGCCTAGTTTTACATGGTGTTCCTACCGTCAAGGTTCTGCCTATTCTAAGGGTTTAGGGTTAGTTTAGGGTTTCGGGTTTAGGTCTAGTTTAAGGTTTAGGATTTTATTTTAGGTTTATGATATAAGGTATTTTACTTTAGGGATTTATTTTTATTTGTTTATTTTTTTATTTTATTTTTTTTTATTATTTTAGGTTTTATTATTTTATTTTATGTTTTTATTTTATTTAGGTTTTATTTTTAGGTTTATTTTATTTTTAGTTTAGTTTAGGTTTTATTTATTTTATTTTAGTTTAGTTTTATTTTTATGTTTAGGTTTAGGTTTAGGATTATGTTTTAGTTTATGATTTTATTTATTTATTTATTATTTTATTTAGGTTTATTTTTTTATTT
Organism: Cymbidium sinense; assembly: GCA_021442155.1. Classification (NCBI taxonomy): domain Eukaryota; kingdom Viridiplantae; phylum Streptophyta; class Magnoliopsida; order Asparagales; family Orchidaceae; genus Cymbidium; species Cymbidium sinense. The sequence continues at coordinate 136,549 of JAKCPB010001334.1, forward strand.
TTTATTTATTTAGTTTTTAGGTGGGTGGGTGGGTGGGTTTAGGGTTTAGGGCCTGGGGTTAGGGTAGGGTTTGGGTTTTGGGGAGGGTTTTTTATGTTTAGGGTTTAGGGTGTTTAGGGTTTAGTATTGTGTGGTAGTTTAGGTTCAAGATTTAGGGTTTAGTTAGTTTTTTTATTTTTTTTTAATTTTATTGAATCAAACCCAAACATTTAGATTTATTTATTGATTTTAGATTATTTTATTTTATTTTATTTTTATTTTATTTTAATTTTATTTAGTTTAGTTTATTTATTTTAGATTTATTTATTGTAGTTTAGGTTTTATTTTAGTTTATTTTTAGGTTTATGTTTAGGTTTTGGTTTATTTTTTTTAGGTTTTTATTTTATTTTAGGTTTTATTTTATTTATTTTATTTTTTAGGTTTAAGTTTTATTTTTATTTATTTTAGTATGTTTTTTAATTTATTTTTTTAGGTTTAGGGTTTAGGTTTTATTTTTTATTTCTTTTAGTTTATTTTATTTTATTAAGGGTTTAGGTTTAGTTTATTTTAGGTTTAAGTTTAGATTTTATTTATTTTAGTTTAGTTTATTTTAGTCAGATTTATTTTATTTTATTTTTATTTTAGGTTTAGGGTTTTATTTTAGTTTAGGGTTTAGGTTTTTAATTATTTTATTTTAGGTTTTATTTTTAACTTTATTTTTAGGTCTAGGTTTTATTTAGTTATTTATTTTTTTGTTTTATTTAGGTTTTATTTTTAGTTTACTTTAGGTTTTTTTATTTATTTCATTTTAGTTTAATGTTTATTTTATTTTATTTTTTATTTAAATTTAGGTTTAGGTCTGTTTTAATTTATTTTATTTTATTTTATTTTATTTTGGTTTAAGTTTCTTTATTTATTTTATTTTAGATTTTATTTTAGTTTATGTTTTAGTTTATGGTTTGGGTTTGAGGTTTATGGTTTGGTTTGATATTTAGGGTAGGGTTTAGGGTTTAGTCCAGGTTTAGGGTATTTAGGGTGTAGGATTTAGAGTTTAGGGTTTAAGGTTTTTAGTGTTTAGAGTTTAAAGTGTAGGGTTTAGGTTTTAGGTATATGGTTCTAGTTTTAGTTAGGATTTAGGGGTTTTTGTTTTTGGTTTTTTTATAGAGAATAAATTCATATTCAATGTTTCTTCTTTTCAATTTTATCAACCAAGTAACACACAAGTTTTCTAAGACACAAGAAACATGGATAAAAATTAGCCATGAAATCAAAACCCTAGATAACTAGAACGCCTCTATTATAAAGACAATTTAGAAAGCATTGCATCATTTCAATTTCTTTGGTTCCCACTAACCACGCCTCGAGTGAGATCCACCATCTTATCCCCGATCTCTCGCTCCACCACCACCATGACTCTAACCTCTGTTAGTCCTCCCACCTCCATAACCACCATTGCTCTGACCACCACCTCCATATCCACTCACTCCATCCCCACCATCACGATGATAATCGATGCTCGCCGCCTCCACTCCAGATCTGAGGATGGTTGATGGTGATGTTCTCAAGGTTCACCCATTCTAGGTTTAGATTTAGGTTTATTGTGTGATTTAGGTTTATTTTAAATTTAGTTACTAAGTTGTGGTTTGGGGTCAGGTTTAGGTTTAGTTTAGGGTAGGGTGGTATGTAGGGTTTAGATTTAGGGTTTTGGGTATTTTAGTTTAGGATCAGGTAGGTTTAGTGGTTTAGAAGGGTTTAGGGTTTTAGGTTTGGTTTAGTGGGTAGTTGGGTGTGGGTTTGGTTTAGGACATTAAGGTTAGATTTGGGTAGTAGGTTTAGAGTTAGTGTTTAGGTGGGTTGGGTTGGTGTGGTTTAGGTTTAAGTTTGGGTTTTAGGGTTTAGGGTTAGGTTTTTTTATTTTTTTTATTTTAGGGTTTAGGTTTAGAGTTTAGGTTTTAGGTTTAGGTTAAAGTTTTAGTTTAGGGTTTAGGGTTTTTAGTCTTTTTAATAGAGACCAAATACATATTCAACATTTCTTCATTTTGATTTCATCAACCAAGTAACACACTAAGTTTTCTAAGACACAACAACGACATAGATAAAAAATATGCACGAATAGTGCAAATTGAAAATCCTAGATAAGTAGATCTATCTCTATTGTAAAGACACAGTTCCAAAAGCAACAAATCAGATCGACCATTCTTCAATTTCTCTAGTTCCCATCAGAGCCACCCCATCCTCTTGAGTAGCGGGATCCACCATTAAATCTTAGATCTCTCCCTTTGCCACCACCACGATAGTTACCTTCATTGCTCCTCCTGCCTCCATAACCATGACTGCTCCAATCACCACCTCCATATCCACCAGACCTCGGATCCCCACCACCAGCCATAACCGCACCTCGACCCTCCACCGCTAGATCCATCGAGCCTAATTGATGGTGATGTTCCTACCATCTGGATTTTCCCATTCTTAGTGTTTAGTTTATTAGTGGATTAGTTTATTTTTAATTTATTTATTTTATTTAGGTTTAGGTTTAGTTTGGGGGTTTAGGTTAGGTTTAGGTTTTAGATTTAGGGTTTAGTTTTAGGGTTTATACTTTTTAGGGTTTAGGTTAGGTTTGGGATTAAGATTTTAAGGCTTTAATTGTGGGTTTTAGGTTTATGATTTTAGGGTTTAGTTTAGGGTTAGTGATTTTTTTGGGGTTTATGATTTTAGGTTTAGGGTTTGTGGTTTAACTTAGGTTTAGGCTTGTGGTTTCGGCCTTGGGTTAAGTGTTTCTAGTCTTATGTTTAGGGTTTAGGTTGGAGGCTTAGGTTTAGGATTTTAGTGTTTGGGTTTAGTTAGGGTTTAGGGGTTTATTATGGTTTGGGGTTTAGGATTTAGGATTTTGTTGAAAAATGAACATTTATTTTGGATGCAAAATTCCATTATTTTGATTAAATGACACACCGTAGCACACCCCAATGATGTTCATTGAAACTTACTTTAAATTTGGCCAAATCCCATCATCTCGACCTATAAATCAGTATTTTTTTGAATTATACTAGTACAAACTCTACTACATTATACTATAATAAACTAAAATATGCTAAACAACGTAATAATATAGTATAGCTATAATGCATGATGCTACACTATGTTATGGCATCCTATATTATAATACACTATAACATATTATATTATATTATATTATATCACATCACAAGGGATTGCTTAAGATAAAATCATAAAATTAGTCTAAATAATAAAAAACTTAATATTTTAGTCGTATCACTTACATATTTTAAATTAAAAGAATATATTATGATGCCATGCTCTACCTATTATGAATGTGGCCAAATTCTACCATTTTAAAGTCTAAATCAACATTTTTATAAATAATACTAGTGTAGGCTCGACTGCATGATTGTAAAATACTAAATGAATTTAAAATGTGTAGATCAATATATTATGATATATGCTATTATACTATGCTTCAACATATAATATTTATTTTGAGCATAAAATTTTACTTTTTAGACTACAAGTGGCGTAGCACACCTTTGGCACTACAACCTAATTTCCAGTTCAAATTTAACAAATTTCATCATTTAATTTATTAAATCAATATTTTATGATTTATATTAATATAGACTATAGTGCACAATACCGTAATATACTAAAACATTTCAATAAATCTTATAACATCCAAAAAACATCACTACATGCTCAAATATATGATGCTACATTACACTATAATATATGGTATTATAATATGATTTAGGGTTAGGATTTAGGGTATTCAAATCTATAATAGTCAAGGGAAAGTCTCTTGAAGACATTTTCTTTAGCTACCATAATTATGTTAAGATTAAGTTATTCTTTAGATCTACGCCTAATGACATCTTTATTCAATGTTTATGGTTTAGGGTTTAGGGTTTTAGTTTAGGTTTAGGTTACTTTAAGGCTTAGGCTTAGGGTTTTGGGGTTAGGGGTTTATGGTTTAGGGTATGTTTAGTGTTTAGGGTTTATGGTTTTAGATTTAGTTTTAGGGTTTAGGGTTTGTGGGTTAGGGTTTGGTTTAGGGTTTTGTGTTAGGGTTCAAGTTTTTTTAGGTTTAGCATTTAGGGTTTAGGGTTTAGGTCTGGGGGTTTAGGTTTTGGGTTTAGGTTTTTTTGTTTAGAGTTTAAGTTTTAGTTTGTGGGTTTTGGGTTTAGGTTTTCTTTTAATAGAGAACAAATTCAGATTCAATATTTCTTCTTTTGATTTCATCAATCAAATAACCACATTTTCTAATTCACAAGTCCATAGATAAAAAAATGAGCACCCAAAGAGCAAATCAAAACCCTAGATAAGTAGAATGCCTCTACTATAAAGACAGTTCCCATCGGTCCCCTCTCAAGCAGTGAGATCTACCATCATATCCCGATCTCTCCTCCGCCACCACCACCTTGTAACCTCCGGCCACCTCCCACCTCCATAACCACCACACCTCCTACCCACCACCTCCAAATCCACCACCTCCATCCATAAGTAGTAGATCATATTGGCAACTTTTATTTTATTTTATTTTATTTTTAAGTTTAGGTATAGTTTTTTAGTATTAATTTTATTTTTTATTTTATTTAGGTTTTGGTTTATTTATTTATTTTATTTTTTTATTTAGTTTAGTTTAGGTTTAGGTTTAGGGAGGCATGGTAGGTGTTAGTGTTTAGGGTTTAGGATGTGGGTGGGTAGAGGTTATAGGGAGGTTGGGTAGGGTAGGAGAGGTTTAGGGTTTTTGCATTTAGGATTTTAGGTGGGTGTAGGTAAGTAGGCTTTAGAAGTGGTTTGTGGATTTAGGGTTTATTTAGGTTTAGGTTTAGTTGGAGGGTTTAGGGTTTAGGGTTTAGGGTGGAGTTTAGGCAGGTGGGCTCAGTGGCCTGGTGGAGTTTAGAGTTTAGGTTTTGGAGGATTAGGGTTTAGTTTCCAAAAATAATTATTTATTTATTTTAGTTTATTTTATTTTTAATTTTATTTAGGTTTATTTTCATTTTATTTAGTTTAATTTATTTATTTTATGTTTATTTAATTTAGTCCATTTTTTATTAGTTTATGGTTTATAGTTTATGCCATTTTTTGTTAGTTTTTTTTTAGGTTTAGGTTTTATTTTTTATTTTATATAGGTATATTTTAGGTTTTTATTTTTAGGTTTGATTTTAGTTTTTTTTTAGTTTAGATTAGGTTTATTTTAGTTTATCTTATTTATTTATTTAGGTTTATTTAGTTTATTTTATTTAGGTTTAGGTTTTTTATTAGTTTAGGTTTTTATTTTATTTTGTTTTATTTTAGGTTTAGGTTTTTTTTTATTTAGTTTTGTTTTTTTATTTTATTTTATTTTATTTTATTTTATTTATTTAATTTATTTATTTATTTAAGTTTATTATTTAGGTTTTATTTAAGTTTATTTTATTTTAGTTTAAGTTTATTTATTTTATATTTATTTATTTTATTTAGCCAGTTTAAGTTTAGGTTTAGTTTAGGTTTATTTATTTTATTTGGTTTATTTTTAGTAAGTTTAGTTAGCTTTAGGCCTAAGATGTGGTGTGGTGTTTTAGTGGCTCAGTATTTAGGGTTTGGATTTAGGTCGTGGCCTAGGGTCAGATTAGATCAGGGTTTAGGGCCTGGTTGGTCAGTTTGGGTTTGTGGTTTAGTGATTAGGTGGTTTAGTTTAGGGTTTAGTATTTGGGGTTATGGGTTTTGGATTAGGGATTACATTTAGGATTTAGGGTTTAGGATTTTTGGTTTAAGGTTTAGCTTATGTTAAGGATTTTAAAAAAGCAAACCCAGTAGGTTTAGTTTATTTATTTATTATTTATTTTAGTTTATTTTAAAATTTTATTTAGGTTTATTTTTATTTTAGTTATTTGGTTAATTTATTTAAGTTTATTTTATTTTAGTTTAGGTTCTTTATTTTAGTTTATTTTTAAGTTTAGGTTTTGATTTATGTTTACTTTATTTAGTTTTATTTTATTTTATCTTTTAGTATTTTTTAATTTTAGGTTTTATTTTTTATTTTTTTTTAGGTTTAGGTTTTTTTTATTTTAGGTTTATATTTAGGTTTTATTTTTTTTTTAGGTTTAGGTTTATTTTTAGTTTTATTTTATTTAGTTTAGAATTAGTTTAGAATTTTATGTTTAGTTTAGGTTTTATTTATTTTAGTAGGTTTATTTATTTATTTTATTTAGGTTTTTTTGGTTTTTAGTTTTATTTTTATTTATTTTTAGGCCTATTTCTTAGGTTTAGGTTTTATTTAAGTTTTATTTATTTTAATTTATTTATTTTTGTCCATTTAATTTTATTTAGTTAACTGTTTATTTTATTTTAGGTTTATTATATTTTAGTAGTATTTATTTTATTTTAGGTTTAGTTTTAGGTTTTTTTATTTTATCGTTTAAGTTTTATTTTCTATAGGTTTGATTTCATTTAGGTTTAGGTTTAGGTGAGTTAGTTTAGAAGGGTTTAGGGTTTAGGGTGTTGCAGATTTAGGGATCAGGATTAAGGAGTGTTATGGTCAGGATTGTGGTTTTGGGTTGGGGTAGGGTGTGGTAGGGTGTGGGTTTAGGTATATATAGTTTAGGGTTTAGGGTTTACTAGTGTGAAGGTGGTAGGGTTTAAGGTTTAGGTTTAGGTAGGGTAAAGATTTTTTAGGGTTTAGGGTCTGGGGTAAGATTTAGTTAGTTTTAATTTAGCAACCCAGAGCAGATTTAACATTTTATTTCATAGAGTATTTTATTCTTTATTTTATTTATGTATTTATTTAGTTTTAGTTTCATATTTTATTTTAGGTTTTATTTTAGTTAATTTTAGGTTTAGGTTTTATTTTTTATTGAGTTTATCTTTATTTTATTTTGGTCTATTTTATTTTTATTTCTATTTTGATAGGTTTTATATTATTTTTTAGGTTTTTAGGTTTTATATTTTAGGTTTATTTAGGTTTTATTTTTTAGTTTGGTTTAGGTATTTTTATTTATTTTATTGTATTTTATTTAGTTTAAGGTTTAGGTTTAGTTTATTTTAGGATTAGGTTTTGGTTTTATTTATTTTGGTTTAGTTTATTTTAGTTTAGGTGTCAATTTGTTTTATTTTTATTTTAGGTTTAGGTTTTTTTTTAGCTTAGGGTTTAATGTTTAAGGTTTATGGTTTAGGGTTAGGCATTTTTTATTTTAATTTTTTATTTTAATTTTGGGTTTATGATTTAGGTTTTAGGTTTATGTTGGTTTTAGGGGTTTAGGGTTTTGGTTTTTTTTAATAGAGAAGAAATTCAGATTCAACATTTCATCTTTTTTATTTCATCGACCAAATAACACACCAAGTTTTCTATGACACAAGTGATGACATAGGTCAAAAATGAGGATGCATATAGAAAATATAAAACACTAGAAAACTAGAATCATCTCTACTGGAAAGACACAGTTCCAGAAGTAGTAGATCGAATCAGTGATTCTTCAGGTTCACTAGTTCCCATTAGAACCACCGTAGTAGATCCACCATCATATCCTCAATTTGTCCCTACCACCACCAGGTAACCTCCATCGCTCCTCCGCCCATAACCACTACTCACCACCATCTCATATCCACACACTCCAAAACACCACCATAATATCGCGCCACCTTCGACTCCACCGCCGATCTGAGCCTGTTGATTTTGCCATCAAGATTCGCCCATTCTTAGGTTTAGCTTTAGGTTTAGGTTTATTATGGGTTTAAGATTACTTTTAATTATTTAGTTACTTTAGGTTTAGGGTTTGGGGTTTAGGATTTATGGTTTAGGGTTTGGGGTTTGGTTTAAAACTTTAGTGTTTATGTTTAGGTTTAAGGTTTAGGATTTAGGGTTTAGGGTTTAGTTTAGGTTTTAGGGATTAAAATTTAAGATTTTTTCTTAAAATTAAGTAAACTTATGGGTTTAAGTTTATTTAGTTTATTTTTTTATTATAAGTTTTTTATTTTTATTTTTATCTAGGTTTATTTTTTTTTATTTAGTTTAATTTATTTAATTTAAGTTTATTTATTTTAGTTCAGGTTTTTTATTTTAGTTTATTTTTTAAGTTTAAGTTTATTTTAGTTGAATTTTATTTTATTTTATATTTTGTGTGCTTAGTGGTAGGTTTTAGGGTTTTAGGATTCGTTATGGTTTAGAGTGTAGGATTTAGGTTTGTGGGTTTTGGTTGGTTAGTTGGGTTTTGGGTTTGGGTTTAGGGTTTGGGGCTCAGGTCAGGGGGTGGTTTAGGGTTAGAGTTTAGGGTAGGAGTGTTTGTGGGTTTATGGTTTAGGCTCAGGTCAGTGGGTTTAAGTGTTGAGATTTAAGTGTTTTGGGTTTGGGAGGGTAAGTTTAGGGCTTAATAGTTAGAGGGTCAAGATTTAGGGTTAGAATCTTTTAAACCAAGCAAACCCAGTTATGTAGTTATTTACTTTATTATTATTTTAGGTTTATTTTATTTTATTTAGTTTAGTTTATTTATTTGGTTTATTTTATTAGATTTTAGGTTTAGGTCAGTTATTTTATGAGTTTTAATTTTATCTTATTTAGATTTTAGGTTTTAGGTTTTAAGATTTAGGGATGGTTTAGGGTTTATTAGAGTTTAGGATTTTTAGGGATTTAGGATTTAGGGTGGCCTGTGGGTTTAGGCTCCAGGGTTTAGGGTTTAGTTTGGGTGAGTTTTAGGTTTCAGGCCTGAGTTAGGTTTATGGAGGTTTTGGTTTTTTTTATTTGGGTTTAGGGTTCCGTGTTTTTTTTATTTGTTTTATTTGTTTTATTTTTTTTCATTTTAAAAAAAAGTAAAGTTTATTTTTATTTGGTTTTATTTTTATTTGTTTATTTTATTTATTAGTTATTTTATTTTATTTAGTTTTATTTGATTTTAGGTTTATTTATTTTAGTTTAGGTTTAGGTTTAGGTTTAAGTTTATTTTAAGTCTACTTATTTTTTTTTATTTTATTTTACTTATTTTTTTTTTATTTTTAGGTTTATTTTAAGTTTTTTAGTTTGTTCTATAGGTTTAGGTCATTTTATTTTATTTTATTATTTTAAAGGTTTAGGTTTTTTAGTTTATTTTATTTTATTTAGTTTAGGTTAGTTTAGGTTATTTTAGGTTTAGTTTAGGTTTATTTATCTTAGTTTATCAAGTTTTAGGTCTGGGTTATGGTTTAGTGGTAGGTTAGTGATGGGCCAGGATTTAGGGTCAGGATTAGGGAGTGTTTAGGATTTAGGGCTTTTTTCGGGCTGTGAGCCTGGGTTTAGGGGCCTGGGTGGGGTTTGAGTTTTAGGTTTAGGGTCGTGGCCTGGAGTTTAGGAGTGGGTCAGGGTTTAGGTTTTTTAGTCAGTTTAGGGTTTAGGGTTTTTAGGATTTATGGTCTGAGGCTAGGGTTTAGGGTTTTATTTGTTTTATTTTTTCTTTTTTAAAATTAAGCAAACCAGTTGGTTTAGGTTTATTTAGTTTATTTTTTACTTATTTTAGTTTATTTTATTATTTATTATTATTTTTATTTAGCTTAGTTTGTTTATTTTAGATTTATTTATTTTAGTTTTTTTAGGTTTTAGGTTTAATTTTATTTTTAAGTTTACTTTTATTTTAATTTTATTTTTATGTTTAGGTTTTATTTTTATTTTAGTTTAGGTTTATGTTTTAGTTTTGTATAGGTTTAGGCTTTATTTTATTGGTTTATTTTAGTTATTTTTTAATTTAGGTTTAGGTTTATTTTTAGTTTTATTTTATTTTAGTTTAGGTTTAGGTTTAGCTTAGTTTATTTTAGGTTTAGATTTAGCTTTTATTTTAGTTTAGTTTATCTTAGTTTAGGTTTAGGTTTATTTTATCTTTATTTTAGGTTTAAGCATTTTATAGTTTTAGGTTTAGGTTTTTTTTGGGTTTATTTTATTATTTTATTTTTTAGGTCTTTATTTTAGGTTTAGTTTTATTTTATTTATGTTTATCTTTAGTTTAGTTTAGGTTTATTTATTTAATTAGTTTAGTTATTTTTATCTTATCTTTAGGTTTTAAGTTTATGTTTAATGTTTTATTTTAGTTTATTCCATTATTTGGTTTAAGATTTTTATTTATTTTATTTTGGTCTTATTTATTTTAGGTTTAGTTATTTAGGATTTTATTTATCTTTTAGTTTTATCTAGGTTTAGGTTTACAGGTCAGGGCCTCCCAGGGTTGGGCGTTTTAGCCCATTAGTGGTTTAGGGTTTAGATCAGTGTTTAGTGGTTTAGGATTAGGCTTTTTAGTGCTCAGCCTCAGTTTATTTAGGGTTTGGGCCTGGATCTGGTTTAAGAGGTCAGCTTAATTCTTGGTGGGGTAGTTGTGGCTCAGGGCTTGGGGTCAGTTGGCCCAGTCTGGAGTGAGTGTTAGGTGGGGCCTGGGGTGTCAGTTTGGTTTTAGCCTGTATTAGAGGGTGGAGTGGTTTAGGAGTAGCTTTAGTTTAGGTTTAGTAGTATTTAGTAGGTTTCAAGGTCAAGGTTTGTAGGTTATTAGGTGGGTTTGGGTTTAGGTTTAGGATTTAGGTAGGTTTAAGGTTTAGATCTTAAATTAGCAAACCCAGGCCTAGGTTTTATTTATCTTATTTATTTATTATTTTATTTTTTTATTTTTATATTAGGTTTTATTTTATCTTTTAGGTTTTAATTATTTTAATTTAGGTTTTTTTTTTAGTTTATTTTTTAATTTAGTTTATTTTATTTTATGTTTTTAGTTTTATTTTATTTTATTTTAGGTTTAGGTTTTATTTTATTTTAGGTTTAAGTTTAGGTTTTTAAGGCTTTAGGTTTATTTTAGGTTTATTTTTAGGTTTATTTTAGAATGTTTAGTTTATTTTAGTTTTATTTTATTTTATTTTATTTAGTTTTTTTTTAGTTTATTTTAGGTTCGGTTTTAGGTTTATTTATTTTAGTTTAGTTTATTTTAGTTTAGGTTTTAGATTTATTTTATTTTTTATTTTAGGTTTAGGTTTTTTTAGATTAGGTTTAGGTTTTATTTTTTTATTTATTTTTTTTTTATTTAGGTTTAGGTTTTATTTTATTTTATTATTTTTTTATTTAGTTTATTATTTATTCATTTTATTTTATTCAATTTTATTTTAGGTTTATTTTATTTTTGGTTAGATTATTTATTTTATTTTAGTTTTATTTTATTTATTTTATTATTTTAGGTTTATGTGTAGGTTTATTTTAGTTTAGGTTTTAATTTTATTTTATTATTTTATTTAGGTTTAGGTTTTATTTTATATTTATTTTAGGTTTTATTTATTTTAGGTTTAGTTAGATGGGTTTAGGAATTAGGTTTGGTTTTGTTTGAGTGGTAGGGTTTAGCTTTAGGGTTAGAAAGTTTAGTGATGTATGTAGGGTTGTGGTAGTTTTGGATTAGTTTAGGGTTTGGGTTTAGGATTTAGGGTTTAGGGTTTAGGGGGTTTAGGTTTTTTTAAAAAAATTGCATGTTATTTATTTTAGTTTATTTAGTTTTTTTTTTTTTATTTTAGTTTATTTTATTTTTTTATTTTGTTTTTTTTTTTATTTAGTCTTATTTTATTTTATAGTTTTAATTTAATTTATTTTTTTAGTTTATGTTTAGGTTTATGTTTATTTTTTAGTTTAGTTTTTTATTTTTTTTATTTTTTAAGTTTAGTTTTTATTTTTTATTTTTAGGTTTAGGTTTAGATTTTTATTTTATTTTTTAAGGTTTAGGCTTTATATTTTTATTTTAGGTTCATTTTTAGGCATTAGTTTAGGTTTAGGTTTATTTTTAGTTTATTTTATTTTATTTAGTTTAGGGTTTAGGTTAAGTTTATTTTAAGTTTAGGTTTAGGTTTTATTTATTTTAGTTTAGTTTATTTTAATTCAAGTTTAACTTTATTTTATTTTTTTTATTTTAGGTTTAGTTTTTTTTTTAATTTAAGGATTATGATTTATTTTTTATTTATTTTTTTAGGTTTATATTTAGGTTTTTATTTATTTTTATTTAGTTATTTATTTTTATTCATTTATTTATTTTAGTTAGGTTTTTATTTTCTTATATTTTAGTTTAGTTTAGTTTTATTTATTTTATTAGTTTTATTATTTTATATTTGGTTTACATTTAGTTTTAAGTTTATATTTTAGTTTAGGTTATTTTATTTTATTTTATTTAGGTTTAGGTTTAGGGGTAGTTTGTGTTAGTGGATGGTGGGTAGGGCTTGGTGGAGTTTTAGGGTTTAGGGTAGGTGTGGTTGGTTTAGGGTTTAGGTCAGTTTGGGGTGGTTTAGGGTAGTTTTTTAATTAGGGTTTAGGTTTTAGGATTTAGTGTTTAGGTTTTAGGTTAAGGGTTCAGGTTTTTTAGGGTTTAGGGTTTTTGGTTTTTTTTAATAGAGAACAAATTCATATTCAACTTTTCTTCTTTTCAATTTCATCAACCAACACACCAAGTTTTCTAAGACACAAGCGATGGAATAGATTAAAAATAGAGCAAATCAAAAACCCTAGATAACTAGAGGTGTCTCTATTGTAAAGACACTATTCCATAAGTAGATCGGATCTTCTTCGGCCCAGTCCCATCAACCACCGTGACCTCTCTAGGGGATCCACCATCATATCCCCGATTTGTCCCTACCACCACCACTCTAGCTCCATCGCCCTCCGCCCATACCATTGCTTTGACCACCACCTCCAAATCCGCAGACTCTGATCTCACCAACACTGCTGTCGCCTACCTTCTCCAGCATCATCTAGAGAGCCTTGAGGGTGATGTTCGCCATCAAGGTTTTATTCTTAGGTTTAGTTTATTAAGATTTAGGGTTTAAGTTTACTTTTAATTTATTTAGTTGCTTTAGGTTTAGGTTGGGTTTGGGGTTTATTCAGTAGTGGTTTAGATTTAGGTTTGATTGTGGGTTTAGGTTTAGTTAGGGTTTTTTTTTAAGGTTTATTTAGGGTTTAGGGTTTATAGTTGTGGTTTTTAGGGTTTAGGTTTAGGTTAGGGTTTTAGGGTTTAGAGTTTAGGGTTGTTGATTTAATCTTGTGTTTTAAGGTTTTTAAATTAAGCAAACCAGTAGGTTTAGGTTTATTTAGTTTTGTTAGTTTATTTTATTTATTTATATTTTTATTTAGTTTATTTTATTTTTAATAGTTTATTAATAGTTTATATTTTAGTGTTTTATTAGTATTTAGTAGGTTTATAGAGTCTTATTTTATCTAGGTCAAGTTTTTAGATTTTAATCAGTGGCCTTAGGGTTTTGGCCCAGGATCTTGGGTTTTTTAGAGTTTAGGTCAGAGCTCAGTGGTTTAGGGCCCAGGTGGCCCAGGTTTTTGTGGGTCACTCAGTCCCAGGGCTAGGTTTAGGGTATGGGGTTCAGATCTTGTGGCTCAGTGGTTGCATGGCTCAGTGGAGTTTTAGCTCAGTGGCCTGTTGTGGCCCAGTTCAGCTCAGTGGCCCAGGGCTCAGGGCCCAGGGCCCAGGGCCTAGGTCAGAGCCCAGGGATGTGGTTAGCCCAGAGGTATTAGCTCAGTTTTTACCAGGCTCAAGTGGCCCAGTCCTGGTGGGTTTAGGCCTAGTGGCCCATAGTAGGCCTATTTAGGGTTTAAAGTCAGTTTTAGGGCTCAGGGCCCAAGTTAGGGCTACAGTGTATTATGGCTATGGCCTTTATAGGGTAGTCAGTATTTTATTTGGTTTATTTAGTTTTGATAGCGATCAGTGGCCTTTTCAGTTTAGTTAGCCTGTCTGGTCAGTTTAGATAGATAGGCTCAGTGGCCTGGTGGTTTAGGGTGTGGTGGAGTGTAGGCCTAGAGCCTAAGTCAGGGTTCTTATGCTCATTTAGGCTCATGGTTAGTTTAAGGTAGTAAGATTTAGGGTTTATGGTTTAGGATTTTGTTTTTTTTAAATCAAACCCACAGTCATTTAGTTTATTTTATTTATTTTAATTTATATTTTATTTTTATTTAGGTTTATTTTATTTAGTTTAGTTTATTTTATCTTAGTTTTTTTTTTTTATTTATTTTATGTTTGGTTAGTTTAGTTTTATGTTTATTTTTTTTTTAGTTTTATTTTATTTTTCTAGGTTTATTATTTTTTTTTTTTTATTTTTTTTAGGTTTTAGGTTTTATTTTAGGTTTATTTTAGGTTTTATTTTGGTTTAGGTTTAGTTTATTTCAATTTATTTTACTTTTATTTAGTTTGTTTAGTTAGTTTATTTTAAGTTTAGGTTTAGGTTTGATTTATTTATTTTAGTTTAGTTTAGGTTTATTTTATTTTGTTTATTTTATGTTTAAATTTTTTCAAGTTTAGGGTTATTTTAATTATTTTAGTTTTATTTTTAGGTTTATTATTAGGTTTATTTTTAGGTAGTTTTATTTAGTATTTTATTATTAGTTTATATTATTATATTTTATTTTTATGGCTTTATTTTATCATTTTTATATTTTTTTTTAAATATTAATTTTTAGGTTTTATTTATTTTATTTTAGTTTAGTTTTATTTTATTTTATTAACATTTATGTTTAGTTTAGGTTTAAGTTTTAGTTTTATTTTAATTATTTATTTTATCATGTTTATTATTAATTTATTTTTTTTAGGTCACCTAGTTTAGGTTTTTTCCATTTTTCTCTTTATAGGTTTAGGGTTTCAGGGTTTAGGAAGTAGGTTTTAGTGGGCCTAGTTTAAGTAGGGTTATAGAGCTCAGTTTAGGAGTCAGGGTTTGGTGAGTTAGGGTTGGGTTTAGTTGGATCAGTGTTAGGGTTATATTTTAGGCCCAGGTTTAGTAGTTTAGGTATTTTAGGAGGTGGTAGAGGATATAGGGTTTGGTAAGTGGTAGGGTTTGTAGGGTTAGGTTTAGGGTATTTGTGGTGGGTTTTTAGGGTCGTAGTTTTGGGTTTTTGTTAGGTTTAGGGGTTGGTAGGAGTTTGGGTAGTGGGTTTAGGGTTTTTTTAGGAAATTAGAGAAATTTTACACAAAAAAAGGTACAAAGCCCTAGAAAATATCTAAGCTAATGCTCAAAGAGCTACAAAAAAGTCCTAAGGAGATAAGCCCCTAGCTAATACAATAAAAGAAAATAAGCAAATAAAAGAAACATAGATCCAAAACAATTCCATGAAATCATGACAACTTCTCTAATCCTTTGTAACCAAGACAATCCAAGAGAAAAGTCTCCCAACAGACAAAGAGATCTACAAGAAGCTTGTAAAGGGATGAGTACAAAATGAAATACTTAATTAAAAAAAAGAAATAAAATAGATAGAAATAAAAGGATAAAAGGAAGGCTCAGTCGCTTTAATTCATCTTAAGGAGCACCATATGTAAGCATCCAGACTTCAAGAGAAGGGTTACAATTACATATGGCACTATGAGCCAAAAGAAAGAGTGGGGAACATCATGGCCATCATTGCCAGCATACCACTTGTAGCATCTTCTCTAATGACTTTCCGCACACAAACCTGCATAAAACTTGAAACAACAAATATAACCTCTGAACACCCAGCCATCTGATATATAAAACTTAGTAAAGCAAATAGGGAGGTAACCCATCATGATAACATTATGCCAGAGGGAGCACCATCAAAGCCCCCACCAAGAATTGTTAACACAATTACTAGCAATAAACCTCAAATTAAGGGAAAAAGTACCAAATAGAGACCAAACAAAGGCAAGAGGAAGCACATAGTTGATAAGGTCATCCAATAATAGAACATGCAAAGAACCAGAAATAAAATACCCAGAGTAACAATCAAGAATATTAGAACAAGGCAACCATCAAAATAGAAAGGGAGAGGTTTAGCCATAGTCCATAAAATGGAAATCAAATCGTAGAAACTAGAAGAGAAAGGGAAGGTAAGCTACCAATTCCATACATAGTCTCAAAAAAGATCGAAAATTATAATAAGTAAACACTCTTTTACCCAAACCAACCATCTAGAGCACCCAATAATAATAGCCAACAAGGAAAGCCACCCTTCGATCCACCAAGGAAACCAAGGATTCAATTCATTAACCTTAGAACCATCAGGGTAAAACATAGAAAGGGTCATCTAGTTACAAAATCAAAATTATTCCAAAGGAAAGCCATAGCACCACCAATCCCAATCCAAGGATAGGAGAAACTAGCTGAAACAACTAGAAACAATAGACAATGATAAAAGAAGTAAAAGCCCTTTAGGATCAAAAATGGTCCAACAACTACATACAACAGCAAACAAGAACCCCAATAGAGTCATGATCATCCTTCCAGTTTAGCACACTCATCGAAAACATAACCCTAGACTTAGAGGAGCAAAGTCAAATATTCAAGAAATATAATAAATTAGAAGCATCCAACCTTGCACTCATCTAGAATAGTAGAGAAATAATGATAAGATACAGAAAATAGACTCCAAGCTACAACCAACACACAAAGATCCCTCAGACACACACAACTCCTCTTAACAAGAGCAAAACCATAAAACACAATTGCCAACAACCATCATCAAGAGCCATCCTAAGCAAGACCCACACCCCAAATACCACAAGTAAAATTGAAGGAAGAAATGGGAATGGTGAAAGAAAGAACAAACAACCAAAACTTGGAAAACCATCCTAAATAAAAAAATAACAAGAAGTCAAAACATCAACAGAAGTAAAAATAGCATGAGAAACACTCAAAAGAAAACCCACAACCAGCCAACACCAGCAAATAACCAACCATAAAATCCAAAATAAATAAAATAGGCTACGGAAAGATCCAACCAAAAAAGAAAACCACATCAACCAGAAGACAAGAAAAACCCTGCCACCTCCACCTATTGTAAACACCTCTGCTAGGTTGGGAGTGAAAACACACTAGAAAAAAAAAAAATAAAAAATAGTAAAATAACAACCCCAACCCATCCAAAGAATGGGAAGAAATCAAACAGAAAATATAAATAAGTAGGTGGGGAAAGAAAACAAGACCAAACCAACAAAGAAATAACCAAAATAATAAAAAAACAACAACAAGGGGAAAGCCAAAGCCCAAAGGAGAAAACAAAAGCTCAATATTTCTAATATAAGGCAAACCAGTTTTATCAAGATTCACAAGACCCCTTAAAAGAAAAGGAATGTCATCATTAGAGAACATTTGCAAAGAAGAAGACTTAGCCCCCAAATTGGCAAAGAAGTCAGCACAAGAGTTGGCTTCCCTATAAATATGAGAGATTTGAAAATCTAGGTTAGCAAGAAGCCTCCTAGTATGGTTAAGTAAATAATACACTTTAACATTTCCATGAGCATAATTGAGTAAATCTAAAAGAAGAGCATCAACTTCAAACTAGATCTTATGAAAACCTTTATTGTAAATAGAAATGCCATAATGAATGACTTTAAGCTCAGTAAATAAAACAGAACAGGGCTCTAAAGGAGCAGTAAAAGTAGAAATAACCTTGCCATTATGATCTCTTAAAATCCCACCATAGCCATAGTAACCATTAGAAGCCGAGCCATCAGTGTTAACCTTAATGTAATGATAATTAGGTTTAATCAATATATAGTTTTGTGAGAGACCTTCCATGTGAGAATGTTAATCCCAAAATTCAAGGCCATGGACTTGCACCCTTTAAAACTAGAAAGAGTAAGAAGATTGGCTTTGAAAAGAGATAAAATTTTAAATTTTATTCTAGCAAAAATTTGATGATAATCATAGGAATATTATAATTTTTAGCATCATTTCTGTCCTTCCAAATGTACCAAACATTAGTAATAGCTAACACAATTTTAACATGCCCCTTAGAAACATCCTTCAAGAAGTTGCATAATAGAAAGAGAACCATTGAAATGGAAAGTATTAAAAATATTATCATACCAATTCCACATTTTAGCGAATAGACCATTCACAAAAAACATGATCCACACTTTCAATGTGATAGCAACAAGGACATTTAGAGGGAGATGGAAGCCCTTTTTTATGAGAAGCATCCAAAGGGATATAATGCTTCGTGCCCAAGTTAAAACCGAGAAAGAAGTAGGATACTAATATTCCAAATTTTAGTAAAACAAGGACTCTTGATATTTAATGATGTAATGCCAAACATCCTTAAAACAAAGTCTAAGAAGAAATTTTAAGAGAATTTGGTGAATTCATTGGTAAGGACAAATTTTAAGGATTTTATCAACCATCACATTAGCAAGGATATTCAATTGTGCCACATCCCACTTATTATTATAATTAACGATTAATCTTAAGCATCTTGGAGTGAGTATTGAGAAGGGAATCAATAGAGCCTCTCAGCCAATTGTCTTGCCAAAAAGAAAGTGAAACTAGAATTGACACCCCAAGTGATTAAGTTTTCAAAGATTCCATTTGATATTACAAGTCTTCCACAGAGAATCCCTAGATTTGAAATCACAATGAGAGGATGTTTTCCTTAACAATACCATGCATAAACTTTGACCAGTAACTATGTTTATTTCTAAAATTCCACCACATTTTATAGGAAAAGTAGTTAATAGAATCCTCTAATGTATTGCAACCCAA
The DNA here is from genome assembly GCA_021442155.1 of Cymbidium sinense. Classification (NCBI taxonomy): domain Eukaryota; kingdom Viridiplantae; phylum Streptophyta; class Magnoliopsida; order Asparagales; family Orchidaceae; genus Cymbidium; species Cymbidium sinense. The sequence goes on from JAKCPB010001334.1 coordinate 154,987, forward strand.
ACCACCTTCATTACCAGTACCATAATAGTTGTGCCAACTAGCCCAATGTAATCATTTGGAAAGATGAGTTAGAACCCCAAAAGATTTATTAAAAGTCTATTTATCCTTTTATAATAGAAAAGTAGGAACAATAGTAGATAAGAGATATAACGGTAGAGAGAAAGGAGTACTTTTAATCTAGATAAGTCTCGCACCAAAGGAAAGTAAATGAACTCCCAAGAGGAAGTTTTGTATTTATTTTTGAATAACTTCATCAAATAAAGAAGATCTTTTCATTCCTCTATAAACAAGATACTTCATGGGAGAATTTGATGAAAACCCATAATATTCTTGATAACATTGATCTTAGATAAGGAAATAGATGAGCTAGTAATAAAACAACTTTTATCAAGATTGATATTGAAGCCACTTTCCTACCAAAAAAGAGTAAGAACATATACAATTTTTAATATAAAGAGTAGAGCATTGCAAAATATAATGAAATCATCAACAAAACTAAGATGTGAAATGGAAACCACCAATGGTTCTATAATACATGTTAAGCATTCTACTAAACATATTTTCAATACATATAGAAAGATATTCCACAATAATGAAAAGGGTAGAGAGAGGGTCCCCTTGTTCAAGCCCATGAGAAGAAGAGAAAACCATGCACTTCACCATTAATAAGCAAAGAAAACTAAGAATTCTCAATCACATTCTTAATTAAAGCAATAAATGAGTGGAGAATCCAAATAAAGCCAAAATTTTATAAAGGAAAGCCCAACCAATATTATCATAAGCTTTGGAAATGTCAAGTTTAAAAAA